>CM055105.1:24135675-24160675 GCA_029204225.1 Diphasiastrum complanatum
TTGATGCCTTATGCGTACCAAGTGACAAGAAGTGCTATGGAACCAACCTACATGTAAGAAAGCCCGTAAATCAAGAAAGATAGATAAACATTGCAAATGTAAGGCTCAATGATGACAATCATTGTAAGAATCATGAAATAAGAAGCTGAACTATTGTCATGAAAGCAAAAAAGGCTCAACCTATCCTCTTGCGAACTTATAAGATCACAATAGTATATTCTAAGATTGAATTTGGAAGAATTGAAAATTCGTGTGAAAAGCTAGTTCATGAATTTTTTAACAACATGCTAAAGGAAATCAAAGCCAAGCTGTGAAAATCGAAAACATTTTGCACTTTGAGTTTTGTTGGTGAACTTGTTTTTGTCTTTATGCAACACTTTATTCCAACTTCAACAACGCGTAGGCATTCCCATGGATGCAAATGGCTTCATCTTGCAAAATTTTCTTGCTCCTTTCCTTTTGAGTCTCAAAAGGGCCCTAATGCAAGGAGCCGGCCAATATGGCCTCATATAATTATAGCTTTCAATTAGCATATAAAGAATTTCAATTGGAGCTGGGCGTTATCTGTAAATTTGAAACATCATATAGTGTTTCGGATTATCAAGCCTTTGTTGGTTATAGTAAATCACACCATAAGTCTACAATGTCAATCCTTTCATTCTTTCTATTTGATTGGATATAGTACTTTAGATACATTGATAGATCTTTCTTTCTATTTTTAATTACAGATTTGTTCCTGTTTGCAGAGGTATCCTGCCAAGATTGGTTATATACATGTCACAAGGTGCACTTTTCTTTGCTTCATATGAGTTTTTCAAGCGGATACTTAATGCTGAAGTGCAACGTCTCCAGCTTACAAGCTTGACTAATCAAGTTTGCACTCGAACAAGCAAAGCCAATATCATAGAGTCTATTTAAGTCCTCTCAAAATGCATTGATTATGTTTTGAAATCTAAAAAAGGCCATTGCCTTGAAAACTTGGCTTTTTAGCATCCGTACTGTTCTAACAGTTTGTGCACAATAAAATTCTCTAGTATAGAGTATGTAGGCTCAACATTGTCTTAGTAGCCATTTGAAAGGTAAATGAAATCCCAATTTTGTTATCGGTTATGGAAGGAAGCAGATTTGATTGGAGAGTTACTATCATCCTACTTATGATAGTTGATAATTGTAGAGATTTGTTGATCCTCATGAGGTACATTGCAAATTTGACTTATTTAAGGGAATGAAAGTAAACGTTATGGTGTTGCTTTAAGCCAACAAGTATAAAAAGTATATTTAGCTCTTTTAACAGTGGAGACATGAGCTCATAACAGTAGTTTGTGCACAAAAAATATTCTAGCTTAGAGTATGTAGGCTCTTCATGTTGTCTAAGTAGTCATTTGAAAGGTAAATGAAATCCCAATCTTGTTATCAGTTGTGTATTTCCTTAGATGGAAGGAAGCAAATTCAATTGGAGAGTTACCATCATAGTTGATAATTCTAGAAATTTGTTGATGGCAAATCTGACTTGTGTAAGGGAATGAAAGTAAACATCACGGTGTCACTTTAAGCCAACAAGTATGAAAAGTATATTTACCTCCTCTATTAAAAGGCAGAAATAACGTAAATATCGTATATAATTATTGACGAATGACAGGAAGGGTGGGCTGCAACAAAGTCTTGTTTGAACTTTGGATGATACATATTTTATCTAGATAATTCAATATTTTGAGTATGAGAAATCAGGCCCTAAAAGTACTCAAATGATAAAAGCAATGTTGCATCAGTGAAAAAATTTACAGAGGAGTTTTACCCATTTACCAACACCAAGAGTCTAAAACCTATTGCAGTTTTTCTCGAATAGGCAACTGAAGAGCGTTCTATCTATATTGGGAGTAATGTATTCATGTGTGGCTTCTCACCAATGTTTTGTTAATGATTTTGCCTTCGAGTTCAAGAGGTTCAGGTACCTACGACCAGTGATTTGGTAATGAGATGTTCAAGTATGTGGCTGCCTTTTATTTTAAAGTTGTGTTGTTAGATAGAGAACGACAATTTTTGCTTTGCATTGACGCTAGTTTGAAAAGTTTTATGAAAATGTATTTTGAAACTATGGCCAACCAACACGCATATCGTAAGGGCCCGATTTGACTTCTTGAAAAAAGTTGTCCTAGCCATGACAACCCATGTTCGTTCATCTTTTGTCACTCTACTTACACAATATCCATAAGCTTGTTAAAAGTGTTGGGTGAAGCATTTAGTCTTGTGAAAGGCGTTAAAGGTGGTTCAAGAAATTGAGGAGAGAAAATAACATGCGTATGCGAATTTGATTCAATTTTTTTTTGAACAATTGGGAGAATTACATTCATAACCAAACTGAGGAGTTTCTCATTTTTCATTTAAGAAGTTCATTTTGACTACTAGATTTACGTGTTCTACATCCATACTTGGTTTTTTGCGAAGATTGAGTTTTCTAGGGCTATGGCAAAGTTGTTATGCCACGTCTTGCAGACATTCACACAATAATTTATGCATCCGTGCTTGTAGAATAAAAAAAAGTGTGGGAGTCTAACATGTGTTGGAATTGCATAACATGGAAATATTTTTCTTGGAAGATTCATCTTCTATATTTGCCAGTGTTTGGGGTATTGAATTATGAATGCTACCTGTGTCCTAGTATGAAAATATTTGTCATATTCTCAAACTTGTCAGGTCATGGTATCATAATTGTTTTGAATTTTTTGATACCAGTTGGGTATCAATATAAGCACAATCTACAAGTTGAGTCGTGTATTAAACTGAGTATGAACTAGTCACATTTCATGTTGATTGCAATGACATTCAAACTAGTTATTGTTCTATCATGTTGAAATTTGTTTAAATTCTATACTTTTTAATTTGGTCAATTTTGAGCTTGCTATATAGTTAAGTATTTTTTATCAATGATTGTAGCCTATATTCTCACTTTGAGTTTTATCTATTTTGAAAATTTGAAAAAATAACCATGGAAGTTTTTTTCACATCATCTTTGGAGCTTTCTTCTGACTATTTAATAGTGTGAAAAACACAAACATTATTTTATAGTCAAGTATTTTTTAACAGTCAATGATTGTAGCCATATATATATTCTCACTTTGAATTTTATCTATTTTGAAAGTTTGGAAAAATAACCATAGAAGTTTTTTTTCGCATCATCTTTGGAGCTTCTTCTAATAATTTTTGAATTTTTGAATTTGTTTGGTATTGTAATTTTTTTGGTTAGGGACATACCATATCAAACCACTACATACGAGGCACTCAAGCATATTGTATTATGCTAAATTCACAAAGTGAGTTGAAGCAAGAGTATCGAAAATTGTTGATTCTCGTAATACAACTAAATTGTTTATATGAATGGGATCACAATTTTTTAATGAGACCATTGCAGCTCCGCTTCCAAATTGCTTGTCGTACATTGAAAGAGCACACCGTATTATCCACGTTGTAATGCCCAAGCCCAAATCATCCAATAAAGCCTATGTACTATTACACCAAAGCTGTTGTTGAGACTATTATATCTTATTGGTAACATAAATGTGCAACATTGTGGACATATTGAACTACATATAAACATTCCATAGGACATATCCCATTCAAATTGGTGTAGGGTTAAGAAGAAAGTATGTCTGTGTATTTGTCTTTCCAAGTTTTTATTCTTTTATTTTGCATGTATGTAACAATTGTTGAACATTTACATTCATAATCTATCACGTCAATTTACTTGACATCTCAATCACTTGAGCTGTGGGTTTCTTTCACTTCGAGTCGAATTTCATAACATGTCCAGACTTATGCAAATAAAACAAAGATTCGCCTTTCGAAGCCTTTTTTCGGGACATTTGCTTCTTTTGCTTACCTTATGATGCCATTTGATCAAGCTCGTCAAAATATTTAATATGAGTTTTGTCAAGAATTCATTTTTTTTTCTTGCTTTGATTTGGTCTTTTAAAAATTTCTACGTAAGTGGGATTTTTGAATTCCGTTCTATATGATTGAAAACTGTGAAATTCAATTTCCATTATCAAAGTTTCAGTTTCACTATTACCAATTTAAATTGAAGTGATCTTGAAATATTCACAATGCATCAAAATACACATGTAGTGAATTTGGCAGAACTGTATTCATGCATGAAATTTCATTGACCAAACCATTGTAACAATCGACACCATGTTTCTAGAGATGCAAAGTGACTAAGAAATGACTTTTTTACAAAGAACATGCACATTATTGCTTAACTTTTAGACATGCAATCAGAACATTTCAAAAAATTTATCAAATTTTGAACTAAAAGTTACTAAATTTCCAACGATCATAACTTTGCCTATAGAGCACCAAATTGACCATTGTAAGTCACAATGCAAAAGGAAGAGTAGGCTAGCAAGATGATTGCCATGTCACCCTAGGTCCTATAGTCCACACATGCCAGTTGTTAGGGCTGGAATTAATTGTAGGAGGGCACACTTTTTCAAGGAGCTTTTCTCAAAAATCACATCTAAGCTTCGCATGCCATCACAAGCCATCTATTAAGGTTCGTTAGAGATCAGTAGAAGCTTCTATCAAGTCCAACAATGATTAGTAGGCTCTGATCCACCAAAAAATGAATTCAAAGAGGGCATCTACAAGGAAAAGTTTGGTGAATTGTCACCTAAGCCTCCAAGCACCAGATTGGGTGTATGAGGGCTTGAATTAGAGGGAACTCCACCTGTCGTTCAAATTTTATATAGGTCCATAAGCTTCATGTACTATATAAAGAGTTATTCATGCCTGAAATCATAAAAAATATACAAATTTTTGAGGTTTTGGAGGACCCCTTACAATAGCAATTGCCTACCAAAACATATTTACAACATCTGGAAAGCTCTAAGAATGTGCATTCAAAGTTTTATGCAAAGATTAGGACTCATAGCTTTCAAAAAGATGAAAAGCCCATCTAAAAAACCTTGTTTTTGAACCAATTTTTGACTTTTCCCCGACATGTTCTGATGGGTCAAATCCACGTGCAAGTGCAATCAGACCCCTAATTATTGTAATTCACATGTATTCAAGCACTACAAGTTTTGATTATTCTCAACATTGACTCTTATTGACCGATTATAGTCAAAATTATTGAATTTTGATCAAACCATATTATTGACATGCAATCATTAGAACATGTTATAATGATTGAAAAACAACAAGTACAATCTTAAAAATCATTAACATACAGTAGGTTTGATGAATTTCAAGCTAAAATAGTAAATACTAATAAAAAATCAAATAATTGCAGTTACGACTATGGAGAAAGTCCATAACACTAATCTTTAGGCTGAAAACAATCAAGATCTTGGGAAGTCACTTACATGGAAGTGAATTCCACTACCACGAAGGAAAAGCAAGGAGCTACTATAAAAAAGCACAAAAAAAGTGATAAGCGTCTCCACCTTCTAATCGATGCAAAGCCAAGCTCTGATACTACCATAAAGATCACCAAGTGTAGATCTTCTAGATTTTGTTGCATGCACCATATGGAGCCAAACCACCCAACCAAGTAGAAGCCGAAAGTCAAACCCCAATTAGCTTCACCCATGAGCCACAATGACTGAATGTAAGAGAGGAGAGGTTTCTGGCAACTGAAAACTGAAATCTGGAAGTAGAGATACAGACTCCTAGAGTCTAAGAATATTCCTTCTAGGATTTCAATTCTCATCCCAATTGCTTTTGATCTCCTCTACATGAATATAAAGCCGTCAATACAAAAAGGCGTAACTAATAAACTTGTACATTGGAGAGCCAAATATCCACGTCAAGGATTATTTTGAATCCTTTAAACTGGGCATGGACGTAATGCCTATGATATGTCAACACCTAGAAATCAAAGTATCATGTTCACGGTTCCTATTTAGGCAAATTAAACAGTCCCAAAACCACTACCTAGGCTCAGTTCACAATAGCCACCCAAAACGGTCGAGGTAGCCTATAATCAACACTAGGGCCTCAATTAAGGTTGACGAGAATTCATAAGGGTGTTATAAACTTGTGGACACGACTACTATTAGACTATGGATTACCCCAGGCCATATTACTTGCTTATAGACCTTAGACCTAGCTAAAAATGCCAATACTTGATTGTAATTCGTAACATACTTAGGGTTTCAGCCTAGTTGCAATATCAAATCTATCTAATCCTCCGAAAAATGCCAAGTAGGTTGGTACCTCTGAACATGATTAGTCCACATGTAATGCACCTCTAAACATCATTGGCCTTGTGATCTACACCTCTAAATGTGATTGAGCTAAATGGATGCATTTCAATCCTAACATCATGTGACAAATAATCCTAAACCCTAGAACTCAAGTTTAAGGCCTATTGACTATTCAAACTCAACGTAAATGAGCTAAAATGATTATGCCTATCCTCCACACGTGGGAACATGCTCCACATATGTACATAATGATGAGAAAATATCAAGCTAAATCTTCACACCAATTGTGTTTTTTTGGTTTAAGTTACGCAATATCTACTCCACTTACGGTACTTCCTTCATCGTGGACCATTGCAACTTGAAATGGGATAGAGACAAGTCATATTTAGAAAAGTTCACAAGGTTGAAAATGTGGAAAATGAAAAATATATATAATTCCATTGCATTAGTCTAGACAAAAGTTGAGATTGTGCCAATGAGTGCACATACTACTTGAGTCCCAAACACGTCATTACTCTTTTGAGCCTTCTTCGTTTGACCTTACTATGTGATGAATAAAATTTGCACATAACAAAGCTAGTTGAATTAACTATGATGGCACAAAATAACTATGACTCCTAAAAATAATTATCATTATTAGTACTCATAGTTCTGTGTTAACCAAGCTTTAGTGTAGTACAAAGTGCAATTTTAGAATGAACAATTTGTTAAGCATAGTTATCAACATTTGCTAATTTTGTTACACCTTTAAGCAAGTCTATTACCTCAACAATTATGCAATCACATTTATCTGAAATGAGATTCCACATAAGGCACTTATGAGACAAGTGTACTTATATTTATGATACTTGATTGCACACAAACCCTAAACCCTAAACCATGCTCAAAATGAACTACAAGCATTCAATGAATCACCTTTGATCCGAAGACTTCATCAACTGATAGGAAAAGATATATCCTCACTTTAGGTACAAGTTTTGATCACTTTTTCTAAGGCTCTTTGCAACTCTTCACAAAGTGTGTCATGATCATATTTCATCCTTAAGATTTGGGCATAACTTTTAGAGCTTGTGAATCTTGTTCCAACATGTTTTCAAATGTTGCATAACACTATGAGCTTGTTAAGGCGGTTGTATCATGCTAATTAAATGAGAGTTGATAGTGGTTGGGCCACTCATTTCATCTTGATCTAATATGCTTGGCTTCCAATTTGAGCTAGATGCTTGGCTTCCAACTTGAACTCATGTGTGCAACAATTAGCATTGGTCTCCAAAGAATGGGTGAATATATTGTGTTGGTGCAAAATTTGTTTGTAAGTTATGAGAGTCAAACATGTATGTATGTGACTTGTGCATATTTTTATATATTGTAAGTGAAATCACACTCCAAGGTCTCATGAATGGAGAGGACTATTGGCACTTGATTGTCTTTTGGATTAGTGGTGACAACTATTACACTTGAAATCATTTCCTTAAATCTCAAGGGAAATGAAAATTGGTGAATCAATGTTTTTTGTACTCGATGTACTATTCATTATAAACAAAATAGGCATAGAAACAATAAGATGAAGCCATTAAGGTTGATGAATCAAGAATAGATGTACTCTATTATTTTGTGTTCATAGTGGAAGTAGTAAGAATGTGAGCAATAATAATTCCCATTTCTTCAACTTATTCTACGATAAGGCAAGGATGCTTAGGTGCAAGCTAGATTAGGAAGATGCGGCACCTTCACAAATACAATGGAAAGTGGAGCCACAGAAATCGGCAATGAAGGATTGACCAAGATAGGATTTAGTGTAGGTAGATTTCCAGAAGATGTCATTTGCAAGGGCACGCCATTGAGAAGAACAGTTTGACTGTGCAAGTCTCCGTTAGGTGCGGGTGAGGTGATACTCAAGTCGTTGAGCACCACTTTTGCTTGTGCCCGAAGTTTTTTGTTCGAGCATGGGGACTTCAAATTGACGTACGAGAGTGTCTAGGGGGGCCGTAGCAGTGATTGCCAAGTTTACGCTAAACTGCGTTGTGTTGCTGAGGTTGATCAACAGGACGCTTATGGATTGCTACAAAAAAAACCCCACATCAAACATAAGAAAATTTCATCAACAAAGAAAAAGGCCACAGGGTCAAAGGCTAAAATATGGTTAGATAATATCAGCTTCAAACAATGTGAAATAGGATTTTTTGAAGAGGGCCAAACTTGAGCCATTACCGAGTCTCCCTTTGAACAATGCGCATAAGCACGAAGGTAATTGTTCCCGTTCACACTGGCCGAAAGAACATTTTTGCCCATGAGGGTTTTCCATATGAGGGCGCTGCACACAAGGAAGATGGAGATGGTGAGCGAGGAAACAGATCCCTGAAAGCTTTAGATTGTTCTACGATCTGAAAGCAGATGATGAAGATTGCTTCTGTGATGGCAATGTATTTAGTTTACGGAAATTGAGAGGGCCAACCGGCAATCAGATCTGTGAAAACTTGGTGTGTTTTTTGTCACAAAATCAGCGCAAATTTGATGCTGAAATTCTCTTGTTTTTTATGCTGGACAAAATTTGATGCTGAAATGCTCTTGTTTTTTATGCTAAACATGGTTGTGGATTAGAACTGCCAAAGGTTGTTTGTTTTTTCCTCGGCTGTCACGAGTCTGATGATGCAGATCTGTGAAAGCTTGTTCTTCTGCATTTGAAAGGAGAGGAAGTAGATTGATTTTGTGATGGCCGCAATTGATTTATGGGTAGAAATGCTTCGCAAGCAATCAGAAGATTAGAACTATAGAACCTAATTCTGGTTCTGCTATCACCAGTCATGATGATGCAGATCTCACCTGTAATAATCTGGATTTGGGTTGAAGGTTGCGTGATCGAGTAGACCGTAGTTTCCGCCGATAAGGCTTTGCCGGCAGAAGGCTGTGTTGTTGAAGCGAGCGGCCATACCGAGCTGATCTGCATACCTACAAAATGTTCGGATCCGTCATGCATTTGCAATGATGGAATAATAGTTTGATGTGATCATATTTTGTGCTTAGGTAAAAACTTCAAGCACTTGATTTGCATAAGGAACTAATCTGCTATGGCGTTCTTGAGATACAGAAGACATAGAAATGATGTATTGGTACCTTTGATATATGGACTCTTTCGACATGCCTAATCTATCGTGGTGAACGCATTCGTAAAGCTTAATAAATTCTCTATGATATAGGCTGAATGGATTCTTAGATCTTGAAACGCACATAAGAATGTGAAAAGATTTGGCTGTCTTATGAATGCCTCTTTCATTGGGGGAAAGTTCGTGTGAGATACCAGAAACTAAAAACAAATGCATCGGTAACTAGATGATGGCCGCTGTTATAAGCTCCTCCAGCTTCACCAATCCATGCTTGTGCCCATGGTCCGTTGGTTTGTAGCATTTGTTGCATGGATCGATACGGCCCGGCTTCCTGGCTTAGGTACGAAGGGTTGAGTATCTTATCTACCAAGTCAGTATCCACGCCTGTGGTCAAACGAAAAACCATTCAGCAGTAATGAAGTTTAAACTGATAGTTCAGTTTACGGTTGTGCTCTGTGCGCGAATATTGTAGAAAGTGGAGTGTATGAACCTGCTCCAAGGCTGTATATATGTCGGGATAAAACATTTATAATTTGATTGCCGGTGCCTTGTAGAAGCTGCAAGTACCAGTTTTCATCAAAAAATCCATCCGGCGCCACGATCAACGGTTTGGTTGTCCAGCCTGCATAGAGTTGATCAATGACAGCTCGTAGCTTCTTGACATCGCTTACATACTGTGAAACTGGTACGCTTGCACCAACGCCGGAGCCACTTAACTCGTTTCCTAGCAGGGACATCAATCAACGAAGGTTTTCAATTTCATTCAAACCAAGGCCCAGAAATCGCAGTTCAGTAGCCTTCCAAAACATGACGGTTTATAAAAAGATCAACAGCACATGCTACGCTAAGTTATAGCCGTAATTACTAAGAATGTAAGTCCATGCGCTCAACTGGAATCAAACCTTTTGTGATCCCAATTTTCGCAGGCTTTTATAGAGATTATTGTTTGTATGCAAATCTACATCAAGACATAATTATAAACATATTGAATGATCAGCCTATTCCACTAGTAAGGACGTTCGTTCTAATTTCTTGTGCCCATTTGGAGAGGGAGCTCTTCCAGTGGTAGATATATTCGTTCTAATTTCTTGAGCTCCAAGTACTGGAAAGGGGGAGCCGACGCCCCTACTATCCCAAAGGAATTTGACAGAGACTTAGCAAATTGGTTATTCTAGATTTCCAAACGTTTTTGGATGCTATCTTTATGCATGCAAAGACCCCTTCTCTCTATAGCTTATAACGTGGTTAGGCATAAGCATATTCTAGAAAAAGTACAGTTTCTTGCTTTGCCGTTTTATGCAGCTTCAATTCACAGTGGTGTACTCTTGGCAGTGTCTGCAAAGTCCTTTACAAACAGCTGCTAATTTTAAAATTTGTCTCTTGTTGCAAATCTTAATAGGATTTTGATCCGCTTGGCTGCTATACCTTCATTATCAAAGATCTAGTAGATATAACATCATCGAAAACAACAAAACTTAAAAATTTGCATACCCAGTTCCCATGCTTGGATCTGGTATTTCTTTTTTATGGTATATTGTATAAAATCATATGCATTTGTTGAGTCCCATGCATGGGTGTAGTCTTTTTCCCTGCCGTATAGAGCATTTAGGCCAAACGCCACCTGCACACTGAAAAATAAGTTTTTTCAAAATTTAATGTGTCCTTCCAAGTACTACACCTTGCATCGCTACTTTGAAGCTCGTTTATTAAAGCAATTTTCAGTGAAGGCATTTGTTATGAAGATAATGCAAATATCTTCTAAGGAATTGTCTTACCCCGTTAGTTGGAAAAACCGATTCAAGGCATCCCACCTTGACATGTTAAGGCATCCCTCAGAGAAACCAAAAAGATCTGATGTTGGTTTTTGAGGAACACAGGGACGTTGTAAATTTCCAATGCCGTAAATCAGTTTGTCTTGTAATGACCCTCCCAACCGTAGCATCAATGGAGTCAAACCTGCACAATAATCTTTTGTTATGAAACATATTTGATGCACTATTATGTACTAAGTAAGTAAATAATGAGGAGAGCAACTACTGTACGATCAGAAGATTTTCGTCTCTTTGCTGTTCTCTTGGTTTATCGATAGTTTGATATTTCCCCACTAAGCATCTTATGTGAGCAGTTACATCTTACTTCTGAAGCGTAAAACCTTGAAAGGAATGCACTGACATTGACATGAATTTTTTTTTTGGCAGGTTGTGGAAGTAGATTAAATTCACATTTGATCCATGCATCATGTTCAAGGAATAGTCAAGATTTTTCTCAGCAATTTCACCATCTTACATCACATTCCACAACTAGCAAAAGTTGTACGTCCGTGGATGAGGTCATGTCAATGTGTAGGTTGTGCAAGTTACTGAAATATGCACGAGATGGTAAGCTAGCTGCACGCTATCCAACATTTTATTCCCTCTAAAGTTCAAGAATAAAGACCATGCCATTATTCACATTATAAAGGCTAACGAGGCAAGCATGGTGTGAAAGCCTTACGAGAAAGCTTGCCTTCTTCACGCTACTGATTACTTGCAAGTGAAACTTTTGTTTAGCAACACTTACAATTTTCTAGTAAGCAAAAAGCTTCCGCGCAGAGAATGATCACCGGGATACTCTGTCTAAACTTCTCTTCCTTTTGGAATGACATCAATCTGGCCGCCAATTGACTATCGGCATAATTTTTGTGACCTTTAAGATCGTGATTTTAATTAGGACTGAGTTTGTAGTAAGAACCATTGCTATGCAAATTACTTCAGTAAGACTTCGCAAACTTGCACAACTTCCATCCTAACAATGAAATTTAGGAAAATCCTTCCTGCGTTTGTTAAGTTTTGTCTGCATGTCAGCCCAAAGCATCCATAGGATTCATAAACACTAACTTTCAAAATATGTAGTTGGTTTTGTGTCCAGAGGTGTGGTCTAAATCTAAAATATCTCTCCTGAGAGCCCATGTCTGAAAAATCTTTAGCTACAGAACGCTTGCAAACTGGCAACTTTAGTGATCCAGCAATAAAGAACTGGAAAGAAACGTGATAATCACCTCGAACTGCATTTTGAAGAAGCGGGTTCGAAAGATCCTGCAGACACAAAATAGTTTTAGAAAATGTCTTAGAAGCCAGATTTACCTTACGAAATATGCACGCCCTTAACAACCAGGCTGATCCTTTGTGCATACTTCAGTCAACCCTATACATGCACTGTGGGCTTCTGAAAAAGAAATTTTACGACAAGAAGGATTTTACAGATTTGAAAAAAACCAGAAGAAACCTTGGTTTTACCAAAATTGCTGCTTTCTGCTCCGGGATTCTGTAAAATGAAGACGAGAATAAAGTTGCAAAAGGAAATTTAAGGATATGGTCCAATATTATGGCCACAAACAGACGAACGAGCGAAGGAAAGCGCGGGTAATTTGAAGGGGACAAGGGAAAACAATGTCCACGAGCGCTAAGAAATCTGCTTAGTAATTGACTTGAATTTGTTTGTGATTATTAGGCACTGCAAGACTCACACTTTTGAATGAGATCATGACGTGAAGGACGCAGGTAGTTCAAAGTTTAATTTGATGTGAGATGCAGAGGATAGACAGCAAAATGTTGTTTCAACTCTCACAATATAGAGTCTAATCTGATCCAACACGTAACTTTTCATGCGAGCAGTTTCATTGGGAAACATACTTTAAGTTTATGATGCGCGGGAAAACTTGAATTAACCATTGCTGCAGCTCACTTTGAGAATCTTTGAAAGTCTGGAGGTTAGTGACACGAGTTTTAAATGCATCAGAGAAGTGACAAGCTGCCTAATGTTACTCGTACACGAACTCTGCAGCGTGCCACACCCTACCGTGGTATGAACAAATATCCACTAGCTCAGAAATGTGATGTAGCCTTGGCGTCTACCCAGATGACATTGTTTGGGATGGATAGTAGAATCTGACCAGATTTTTGTGTTTTACAAAAGAGTAGATTTGAACTCCAAATTTCGGGCCATTTCCAACCACCTAAAAATCGTGCTTTCGTTATAAATGGTCTGCGATGGGACGTTTCTGCAGCTCCGCGACAACTCGAGGCTAGTGTACTGCAAAACAAGCTCAAAACTTGGTTTCTGCAAAATGTGGTTTGCAGTTTAGTTTATGAAGTTTCCTCCAGTTGTCATGACACGCTTATAATTGCTGCACATAAATATATCTCGAGATGTTTCTGACAGTTAAAGCAAAGGCTTTTTAAACTAAAAAAGACAGCCAAAAGAACGCGCTTATTCTAGTGTTGGGATTGCTGAGGAGGTTCAACTGCCAGAAAATAAAAGAAATTGACAATCTTACAAACTGCGTTAAATCTTCATGTTACCAGGTTCAGTGCAGATGCACGGCCCCAACTGCATGTACCGTAGTCGCACTTCTCTGGAGGCCACCAATCTAATGTCGCACACAGAAAATTGTCACCAATTTTGGCAATAGTTGTTCTTCCATTGATTGCCACGGTCACTGTTTGTGGAGGTGCGGTGCTAATTATTTGGGCTTTGCAGGAATGCGTTTCGGTCAAAATCATAATGAATGGCATCAGCAGACATATAAGAAGTCTGAAATTCAAATCAGAAAATAGAATTGCCATCTTCAACTTGAATCAGACCATGAATCAAAATTCTGAGTACAGGAGTAGCTCTGTTCCCTTGTCAATGTGGGAAGGATTCCAGCGGGAGCTTAAAATTTATAGCAGAAGGAAAGATCATGCTCTGAAATCTGAACAATGAATTTCCAATATGTATGCAAACTCGTATCTTACAGATTAGCAATTGCCAGCAGGAGCTTCAAAAGTAATTCTAATAAAAGCAGCTTAAGTTTCTGTATCTATATCCATCAACAAATCTTGAGTCAGCAGCCAGCTTGAGTGTTGAAAAGGAAAGAGCGTGGATTTGGACGCCACGTCGCTTTCCCGTAGACCTACCACAGTCCTCTTGACTTCTCAGTCGTTTTGTCAATGCTTAGAAACAGGTAGATCTTGGACACCCAACCAAAGGACGTTACATCTAGGTAGGCAATCCTAGCTTCCACTCAACCATAATAAGTTTAAGTTCTTAGTGATAGTGAGCAAAGCAATGCAAGAACGTGACGAAATGTAAAACCCACCACCTCTGTTGCTCTGTCCCCAGCATCTTTGTCTTCACTAGCCAATAGTGGTAGTTACCCACTGAGTGCTATGATTAGTATTTAGGCCTATTTGAGCAACCCACTTCTTGACTCTTCATGAATCATATTATCATCCATCTAAGCTCGAACTTGTCACATCATTAATCAGCAGTCTTTTACAAATGTAGTAAAAAAATTAACTTATGGGTACTTAAGAACAGGTGTTAGGTAGTCCCGTTCTCTCAAAACGTCGTATTTGCCTAAATGAACTGTTTGCTATAACTTACAGTTCACGGTTTACCCGTAACCCCACCATTGACCAACATTCTCTTAAAGTAGGTGTACTTCACTTCCCAGGAAAAATTATGCTGTGACCTTGGCTTAAGAACCGTAGTCCCTATACTCATAGTGATCCTATTCGGTGCTCTTACAAATTGTTGAAATCCATATTTTATTGATTCAATCTTAGATTTGTAACTCTTTTAATGGTTCAGAAATCAGTTAATTATAAATCTAAAGTTCAAGTTTCGAGGTTTTGTTATAACCTTCTACGAATTTCGTGAAAGTTTTGTGGGTTTGTTATAAGGTTGGTTTGAGACTTTTTTACCAGCATTGGAAAGGCTTGAGATCGCTAACTTCTTTTTAACCCGAAGTAAACGTTAAAACATACAAATCATGAAAGTTAAAAATATAAGGCGCCTTATCAATCTGATTCGAATTCCTCTTATTTGCATAATGAAATGGTTTATTGCCAATTGCTGGGAGTGTGTCGAAGAAATGAAGTTCCCATGCTGAATTCTGAATCCCGATCCGACCAAATCAATTGCAATTCAACAAAAACCAGCCACATATCCAAAGGCAGTGATGCAAATATTGTAGTCTGTCGTGAACTGGACTAATTTCTTGATCTCCGTCATATTACGCAGTAGAAGTAGATAGATTCTTGTCTCATCGTTTTTACTGGGCAACTTTTCATAATCTCTCTCTCACTGTTCACACTTTCATCTCTACTTCTCCTGCCAAAAGGCCTTCTCTCCACACTTGGGTCCCGCCATTTACATTTGCCAAGTGAGCAATGTTGATTGGATCAAACACTTTAAGCGTTGACTGAGCTTTGTACAATCAAAACCTTGTGAGGAGTGATGTTATGTTTGTTGTACTTGGGAGGGGAGAACATGCTCACTCATGATAATGTTGTAAAAGCTTCAGCAAACATCCACCTATTATATATGCAATCAAGAATAAAGTGTTGGTTTGCTTTAGGGGATAAAAAAAACAAATCTTTTCACATGTCCTGACTCCTTTGGTCAAACTCCTAGTTTTTTTTTGGGATATGGGTCTCCCCTCCCAAGCATGTGTTGATTTTACTCATCACCAAGAGCCATTATCAACCCAACTTTGCCTTTAAAGTGCAGGTGCCGGTGTGTAGAAAGTGGCCTCTTTTTTTCATCCCAATTTATTAATAACATTAAATATCTCTTTTTCATTTCTAAAATCCTAGAGTTGTGATTTTTCATTCCAACATTCCTAGCCTTAATCAACTTTGTGAGTCCAGCTACATGATATCTTTAAGGCGAACCACACATTTAGACAATGCGAGACTAGGGAGTAGAGGTATAACAAGGAGAGGGAAAATAGCCACTAAATAGGAAATTCAAATTGAAGGCGCAAACAAATTGAGCACCCCAACTATAAGAGACCGTACGTAGATTAGGAAGAACCATGAAAGATCGGTTTCATGAAGTTTGCTAAAAGAAATATATTTTGAACTTGTCCTATTATCATCAATTTTGGTATTCAAGGGATAATTATTCGAATCAAATTGACAATAGCAACTTATTTTTCTTTCTAGTTCTCTAAATTCAATTGATCTTATTTTTCTCACTAGTTCTTCAACTTCAATCTTAGTTGTACTATCGAAGGACATTGTTTGAGCAACTCACGTATTCGATGACCTCACTTGGAGAGGTATAGGAACTACCAAAGGTAATGAAGGTACGTGAATAGTGACATGGAAGAGACAGAACAAGAAATATAAAAACTCAAGGAATGTTTGTGTCTTGATATTTCATCAATATCTTTAGAATCTCTACGCACTCTTACCTCCTTCGCCACCAGGAGCCGTAAGTTATTAATCTTGGACATTTCCCTCATTGTGTGGATTGAAAGGGGTAGGGGCCAAATAATCAAGTGCTTTTAATTACCATTAAAAAATGGCCCTATCTCCATCGATGCATACAATTCTCTCTCTCTCTCTCTCTCTCTCTCTCTATATATATATATATATATATATATATATATATATATATATATATATATATATATATATATATATATATATATATATATATATATATATATATATAGATATATTCCTCCCTGCTTTTCATTTCTATTTTTAAGAGCCAACGCCTGTTTGCTATGTTGGGTTTTCTTTAAAATTATGACTATAATTGTGTGGTGCACTCAAAATTTAAAGAGTGTTGCCTTTGTGTTTAATATACTTATGGGAAAAACAATGGAGAAGTTGTCTGTGCTTTCTAAATTTGTCCACATTCCAATTTTTTTCATATTTACAAACCCCAACCCTAATAATCTAACGTGGCTCACTCTAGCCTTCAATAAATTATCCTATTCATCATTGCCTACATACTTCTCTCTCCAGATTTCCTTTGTTTCTAAGTCCTACTATTCCTCTTACATCCTTGCCTTAGTCCCAATCTTATCTACAATACATACAAGTAAAGTCATAGCGGCGGGGAGACCAAATGCTTGTAAGTCTAGTTTTAGAAACTTAGTTGATGTAAAAATCAAACTTTCCACAAGTTGTTTTAGGGAGTTTCCATTGGGTTAGATGAGTTTACATTAGTTAAAATTGTAATAAGGCATTCCACCCATGCGCTTTGGGAGTATAATGGACTTTATCATTCACCAAGGAATTTTCCTTCATGGCAATTGGAGCCTAAATGAGGCCAAATAAGCAAATAAGACATACATGGTTATTTCACATGTGTTAAACCAGTGTACATGGTCATTTTTAAGTGGGGTCCAAATTCACTTGGTCACTTAGTCATGCAAAAGTTCATTTTTAGCTTTACTTGGCAATTTTGGACATTATGATTAGTTTATGGCAAGTTTTGGATAAGATAGGCCAAATCCATCCATAGAGAGAGAGAGAGAGAGAGAGAGAGAGAGAGAGAGAGAGAGAGAGAGAGAGAGAGAGAGAGAGAGAGAGAGAGAGAGAGAGAGAGAGAGAGTCATCACTCTCACCTATAATTAGTAGGGTTTAAAGAAGTTGGTAAATTCACTTCTTCAAGTGAAGCATGGAATGCATTGAGGAATGTGCATGAAAGTGAGTCCACTTCTAGGATTCTAATGAATGATGATCTTTCATGCATTGGTGATAGCATTAAAGATGTAGAGCTTGTTCAAGTAATGCTCAATGGTTTGTTGGATGATCATGCTAACCTTGTAAAAAGATTTGCTATTCAAAAGGCATTGCCAAGTGTGGAGGACTTGCAAGGGGTCTTAGTGCCTGAAGAGCATAGGTTACAAGCAAGAGGAGGAGTCACTTCTACTCAAGGAGGAGAAGAGGCATTGTTCTTTGAGTCAAAGAAAAAATTCAAAGGCAAAGGCAAAGGTAAGGGATTCAAGAAGCAAGGGACCTCGAATCAAGGTGAGGCATCTTCTTTTGGTGGTAGTAAGAAGGATAAATCTAAGTTGAAGTGTTTCTATTGTGGAATGAAAGGACACTTTGCTAATGGTTGTTTTAAGAAGAAGAGAGATCAAGGAGAGAAGCAAGGCAATCTCACGCTAGATGATGATGATGAACCTTTGTGATGTCTTCAATTTTTTTGTCAAGTGAAGGTGATATTGATCCATGGTGGATTGATAGTGGTGCAAGATATGACAAGTCATAATTTCTCTTATTTGTTGACTTATGAAGGGGAGAAAAAGGTCAGCTACATGGCCAATGATGGTGAGTACGCCATTAAAGACATTGGTACAATTCCTATTTCTCTAACTACAAATAGGAATGTCAACTTAAAGAATGTTTTGTTCATACCATATATAACTAAAAATCTTCTTAGTGTTAGTCAAATGGTTGAGAAGGGTCTAGAAGTGGAGTTTGTTGGAAATGCTTGCTTGATCAAAAAGAAAGGAATCTTGATTGCAAGAGGGAAAAGGAAAGGTAGATTGTTCAAACTTGATTCTTGTGTTGTTGCCAACCAAGATGGATTTGTGGCAAGGGAGCAATTGACAAGTCAAGAGGTATTATGTAAGAAGTTGGGGCATCTCAACTTCAAGGCATTGGACGTGATGACAAAAGGGAAGTAGTCATTGGTCTTCCTAAATCTCTTGTGAACATTATGCTTTATATAAGTCACATAGACTACCTTACAATAGATCTACCTCAAGATCTAGTAATCCCTTTCAACTTGTGCATTATGACATACATAATATGAGTACAATTAGCAATGGTGGTGCTAACATGCATGTCATATTTATTGATGAATTTAGTAGATTTACTTGGTAGATCTTCTAAAAAATAAAGATGAGGTGCTTGATAATTTTGTTAAGTTCAAGAATGCAAGGGAGAACTAATTCAACACCAAGATCAAGTGATTGAGGTCGGACAATGGTGGTGAGGACATTTCGATAAAATTCAAGAATCTCTGTGATGCACATGGAATCAAGAGAGAGATTTCAAGCCCAAGGACTCCAAAAAAAAAAATGGAGTGGCTGAGAGGAAGAATCAAAATATGTGTGAAGGTGCCAAAGCTATGAGGTTAATTGCCAATCTTCCTAAATCCTTTTGGGGTGAAGCCTTGACATGTGCAAATTATCTTTGCAATAGGTGGCTGAGTGCAATGATTGATGAATAGTACATCAAATGGATGTACAGACAACATATCTTAATGGATTTATTGAAAAAGATATTTACATGATGGAACCCGAAGGCTATAATATTGAAGGCAAACAGAATCATGCATTAAAATCTATCTACAAGTTATCGTCAAGCTTACATGACAATGAAGACAGTTGGATATTTAGCTTCTCAATCAGACTTCCCTAAGGAATCAGAATGTATCATGTGCTTTATGTGAGTCAACTTAAGTTGAGTTTAGATGAGCATGATATTCTTGGTTTTAGTGATGATTTGCAGTTTTTTGATTACATTTCATCCAAAGTATCTTTGGAGACGGAGAAAGTCCTGGAAATAAGAGACAAGCGTTTTAAAATCGTAATGTTTATGAGCAATTCATTTGCTAGAAAGGTCAATCAAAAGATGATGATTCTTACCAGCAAGTTCGTAGCTTGAAAAGGAATTTCTTGAACTTCCATTTTTTTAAACAAATTTTTTTTTTTGGTTTGGGGGGGGGGGGGGTGGTATGCCCATGCTTAACCCCAGTTGCTCAAGACTTGACGATGGGTGTCGTGAATACCCTCGTTAATTGTTAAAGTTCTCTTGAATTCTTAATTTTTGTAATAGCTAAGTATCAGCTGTAAGGTCTAGTAATGTTGCTAGAGCTAGGGTTAAGGTTTTTGAAGAGGTGATAATGCAAGATGTAGATTTTCGCTAAGAGTGAGCAACTTTAGAGCTATAGAATTGTCAAAGAAATCATAGCTAAGTCGAAATCAAATGTCGTGGAAAGATTGTTGTGACTAAATTCAAGGAGGTGACAACCCTTGGAAAATTGAAGGAAGCCATGCACTGAGAGCAAAAAGGAAAGAGGTCAATGGTAGGAGATTGAGTCCTTGAAAAAGCGAAGTATTGCCTTCATCACCATCAAATGTACTTTTCTTGGCATTGCCATAGATTGACTCATAAGGCTAACAACATAGCTCATATAAGGAAATGTAGTAGTAAGGTATATCAAGCATCCAATTAACTTGTGAAATAATGTAGCATCTACCACTCTCATCATCATGTGATAGCTTCTTTCCTACTTCAATTGGTATAAAAATGGGCCTGCAATCACTCATCGTGAATCTCTTTAACATCTCATTGATTAGACATACCATTGACTAATAACGAGACCTAATCGAGCACATACTTGAGTAAGTCATAAATGAATTATCAATATCTCGTGTGTTTCTTGATATTATTTTTAAATGTAAAATTATGGAAGTTACAATAGCCAGATAGACTTGGAAATCTAAAATTAACAAGAGTGGAGCTTGTACTAGAATTAACATGATGAGTGACTTCTAGTTACTTGTAGACATGTAGCACATGTAAACAACACTCAAGTATATAGCATATTGTAAACAACAACATTGAAGAACATTGTACTTTTCCAACAAATGCAAAAGTATAATGACATATCTTGGGAGAGGGAGGGAGAATTAGCTTAATGAAAATTGAAGCCAACACGAGAGAAATTCAAATATCTCTTGCCTTTCAAAAACACGTAGGTTAGCCAATCAAAGCTTTTAGGAAAAACTTCCTTGGTAGCATAGAGATAAACTAGAATTGAGAGGATGATTATCCAATCCAATCGAGACTCTATACATCCTTATTAAAAGGTGAAAAGTCTTTTTCATGCATTGGAAGACATTTTTGACAATTCTGCATGACAAACATACCTTTCAAACTTGACCATTCATATTTTGATTAGTGTACTCATTAATTAGTTTGTGGCTTAAAGCAATATGCTAGAGCATGATTTCAGAGGATCAACACTTTTCCTATCGATCACGGATATAAACCAAGCACTTCATATTCATGTTTATTTCAAGTCAATGCAACATTTTTTTACTATCATCACTTTGTATGTGGACGATACACTACTTTTTAACAATAGTATCGATCTAATAAAAGAAGCTAAGTCAATGTTGTCTTCAAAATTCCACATGACCAATCTGGGCGAAGCTCATTACTGTCTAGGTAATCAAATTCAAAGAGACAACGATCAGAAGTTGATCTATATCACTCAACAAAGATACATTCACAATATGTTAATTAGATATAATCTGATGAATTACAAGTTAGTTTATGTAGTGGGTTTCTTTCCTTGCCTAACTTGAATCCAAGATCTAGTCAATCTAGCATCAAAGAGACGAGATTAGTTGTCACGTGTAGGTTCGTTCCCATGAGAGCGATAGTATAGTTCAGATTTCAACATGAATGGAGGATCGAAATCTAACTCTAACATCCATTAACCCTACGATCCATTAACACTGTCAGAGCTTTTTGTAGAGAGCTGATGTAGTCTTCCAAGTGATCAGCTTGTTGCTGGGCCAACTGCTTTTCGGCTTCAACCTTTTCTTCATCTTGTTTGACAATCTTTGACTCTCAATCCAGCTGGAAAATCTTCTGGCTGATCAAAGTGTTTTCGGAGCCCATATCGAAAATTCTCTGCTCCATTTCTTTCTTCTTATCCAGCATAGATTGGATTACTTTCGTGAGGCTTGAGACCAAACCGAGAGCATCACCAGAATCGACTGTCGTAGAGGCGGTAGCAGCAGGAGGACCTGATGGTACTGTCCTTGGTTGGCGTGGAATAGTTGCCAGTTCTTCTTCAAAAATGTCTTCCTTCTCAAAACCCTCAGGCACAATGGCGTCGAACTGTTTTGGTGATTTCACAGCTTTGTTGACCCGAAGTGCGGCTAGGCTACCTTCCGTGTGAGGTTGCTGGCTGACATCTTCAACACCGACAGTAGATTCATGGATCTGTTCGAATCCTTTTCCAGGGGATTGGAGTTCAAAGGGCGCAGGGCTCTGGGGGGGCATTTCAAAAATTTTGGTGGCCCAAGGGGGTCAGAATCATCAAACATATCCATGAAAAATTGCATGTTTGGTGAAGTGGCTTCAGTGTGCGGGGGTGAGGCGGCCTGGGCAGCTATGATGGGAATGGTAGGCCCAATGGTCATAGACTGTCCGTGTGTGGAAGCAGAGGCGAGGGAAGCATCAGAGGCGGGGGGAATGGGAAGTTCAGTGCGAACCACAACAGGAGGTGGAAGTGTAGCTGATGATGTATGCCTAGTGTGGCATTGTGATGCGGAAGGCGAGTCAGAAATGACGATCTCACTGCGTGGACGACGACGACTATGAGAACTCAAGGTCTGGTGAGACAACTCGGCCGGTGCTTCTTCGTAGACCAAAAGCACAGAATTCATGTGAAAACCATGGATTTTGTTTTCTAGGTGAGAAGCGGCTAGAAGGGACAATAAAGAGCCAGCAACAAACTGTTGCTTAGGATTGGCCTTAATAGCTTGTTTGAGCTCACCAGAAACAGTCTTGAACCAATTATATGGTTCAAGAGGGGCTTTGGCCAACTTGGTGTAGGACTCCACTATAAACTTCTTGAACAACTTTTCTGACAATTTCTTGGAAAATAACCTCCGCCGACCTCTCAGATGAAAGATCTGACATAGATAAAACTATGGAAAACCAGACGAAGGTTTCTGACACAAGAAAATACAATTTCTATAGTTTGGCAAGGGTAAAATTCAAGATTTTATGTGATCTGATCAAGAAGAATCTTCGCCGAATTCAAAGATAGTACTTTGCTATAAATAGAATATTCTAGAGACTCTCAGCAAAGGTTTTGGCAAAGGGTCAAGAGTAATACTGGTATTTTTGCAAAAAACTGATTTGCAAAAATATGACAATATAACAACTGATTATCTAAAAACCTTTTTATTTTTGGTATTATTCTTTGCTGACCTGACAGTAGATAGATCTGAATCACACCTATGCACAGTGAAACGGGCAAAGGTTCTTTTTCTGTATTTTTAGGGTTTTGGTGATTTTTTGGTGTTTTTTTTGCGTTTCTAATGTTTCTAAAAATCTGCTGGAAATTAATCTTTGCCCTTCAAACTGAAGGTTCTGTGAATAAAAATGAAGGTGTTTGCAACTCGGCAAAGGTCTCCTGATAGAGGACAAAAAGTATCAGCTTTGATGATGCTTTTTGTCTCTTTTTGACCAATTTTGACAGATTTGACCGATTTTTGTTGTTTTCTTTGATATCTCAGATCCAAATGGATCTTGAGATTGTGATCTGAATAGCTTTCCCTATTTTATAATAAGATTAGATTTTAAACAAGCAAATCCACTCAAATCAAGCAAAATCAATCCCAACTAACCCTAAAATGTAGATCCAACACTATTCATGCCACGACAAGATGCCTAATGCAAGCTAACCATCCAACAATCATGCTGCAAACTAAAAAATTGGCGTAGCTCCCCGACATCGGCGCCAAAATTGTAGTGGGTTTCTTTCCTTGCCTAACCTGAATCCAAGATCTAGTCAATCTAGCATCAAAGAGACGAGATTAGTTGTCACGCGTAGGTTCGTTCCCATGAGAGCGATAGTATAGTTCAGATTTCAACATGAATGGAGGATCCAAATCTAACTCTAACATCCATTAACCCTACGATCCATTAACACTACACATCCACAATAGAAATAGCTTACTCTTTTTTTTTTTTTTTTCTCTCTCTCTCTCTCATAAAAAGTATAATAACATACAATCCCAATAACATTCAGATCCAATAATTAGCAAAAACCAAAGAAAGCATGAGAGATGGAGAAGGAAAGAAGAAGAGCAAGGACATTCATCAATCCATTTCTAAAGAGAACCAATCTGCTTTATTGAAATGAGGAAATGGACATGAGGAGCAACTCGAGTTGGTCCCTTCTTATAGTAGAGAAGAGGACCCTGGCCTCTGAATCCTATCGGTCCATTTCTACCTCCCTAATTATTAAAATTAAAAAAAGTGTGGGAACCATAAAAACTGGAGGGAAACCCAACTTTATTCACTAACTTGACATTTAGGCCCTGCGACATTAAAAGTCCCGCAAAAAGGCCTAAAGTCCTTTTATTGACTTTTAACTAATCAATCAAATAACTATGTGATCATCGGGTTGGACTTACACATGCAGGGTGCCAAATCCCTCTCACTTATTAACTAGGGTTAGGGTTGCCTTGGGATCCGCAAACCCTCCAACAGCTTACTCACCGATGGATCCAGGACTCAAATTGTCGAAGGACCAATGTCTTCAGACGATCAAAGAAAAAGAACAGATGCGTGAGTATTTTTATCATTCGATAATATGATCTCTTATGTATGCAATGATCAGCCAATTTGGTGAAAATTTGGTAAAGGTATGCAAGTTTTTGTGAAGGAGGTCCAATCTTAGCATTGGTAGGAATTTTGAGAGAGAAGCACTTCACTTTTTAAGAACCTTGTAAATTTTTTAGTACTAAACTTCATTCTTGAAGTTCAGTGCCTTTGAAATTTTTTTTCAATCTTTTCATTTTGAAGCTTTACTGATTTTTGTTTTAAAACAAATTCAGCCCTAACTCTACTTTCGCCCAACTCTAATTCTACCCTCACTAGTTAGGTCAAGAAAAGAAAATCTAATAAAACAAGGAGATACCTTGCCAAAAATTTCTAATCCTAATTTCGGATTTTTTTTGGATATAAAAAAGAAAAAAAAAACCCTTGCACCATAAACCTCCACCCCCCCGGACGCCGCCCCTCTCTTTCTCTCTTTCCCTTCGTATACACTTTCTCCTCTTCAACTCTCTCTCTCTCTCTCTCTCTCTCTCTCTCTCTCTCT
>CM055105.1:24163175-24347869 GCA_029204225.1 Diphasiastrum complanatum
CAATTATTTTAATGTTCAGTCAAATAATTGTTAGAAATTTTTTGCCGTCAAATTTTGATCTATTTTACGATATATATTTTTTGAATGTTTCATGGACTCTAAAAACATTTTATGATCTACTTTATAAACTTTCTTAAGGCCCCATGTTAAGTTACTTGTTTTTCAGTTTGTTCTAACTTTTGATTGTTCATGTCTTTTTTGTTTCAACTCAGATTTCGATATTGTAAAAGGCAAAATCGGTCCGTTCATTAAGTTTGACACTATGCGACCATAATCATTATATATTCATAATCATTATTTAGTTTTAATCCTTTTTTCTAAGTTGTTGAATTTTAAATTTTATATTCTATTTTTTTGAATTCCCGTAAATTTTTCATTTTAGCTTAGATTTTAGCGCTAAGAAAACAAAACTAATTAGTGTAAAATAAAATCTACACTGCTATAAGTTGTTGGTGTCTTTTTATTTTACAAGTCTTATTTTTTGTGGACTCATAATTTTGAGAAAATGGAGAAGTGCAAATTTGTTATTTTACGCGTGAAATTCAAGTTTGTTTCAAATTCTTTTCAAAATATATATAATTGTGAACCCATAACCTGTGAAGTTTTGGCACATGTGAACTTCTCAACAGACCTTTTTTAATGGATCTTATGAGGTGTTGTGATTGCACATGAATGATCAAATTACAAATTAGCATGACAATTCAAGACAAGAGCACAATAGCATATCATAGGCTCAAAAAACTAAGTATTCCCTATGAGAGATAATGACAAAAATAGTTTCTAAGTGTTCATTATGGAGAAATTAGCATGCTCTCGGGTAGAGAGAGAATGTACAACCAAAAACACTCGTGTAGAGAGAGAATCCTCTATCCTCATCAAAATTCACAATATCGAAAACTATCCAAAAATCTCTACATCGTGAGGCTCAAGTTTCAAGGTGAATTTGCATGTGATCAATGGCTGTGGGAAGTCCAACGATGGACTTTGAGTAAGCTTTTATGAGAGATAGGTGTGGGAAGTCCAGTGATGGATAGAAGGAGCTTTGATGGCTTACTTTTAAGAAATGATTTTGCTCTCTGTTCTCACAATGTATTGATACTCTCACAATATCATTTCATTATGTTTTGCAAATCTCATCCTAGTGAACTGAATAACTATTGGTGCATGTGATAATGTAGCGACATCTATTACTAAGACCTTTTTCTACTACACTCTGGTTCTTACTCGAACCAAGCGCTATCGTATTCAAAATAGAGGTATGCTTTCTATTGAGACTTCTCAAAACAGAAAATACATTTTTTTTACGCTACTTAAATATCTTTTAACTCTGAAAATGCAACTAAAAAAACCATATTTCTTGTTGCTAAGATATAAAAATAGTACTTTCACGGAAAAACAACTATGGCAGCATCTCAAGCAGCCTCGTCTGCAAACATTCAGGTATTATCAATTTAAATGCGAATGCTACAACACACAAACAGAATACGTAGTTAAAAAAAAAACCTTTGTTACGATTCTTCAATATGCTTCTTCATTTCTTCAAAAAGAAACGACTTAAGTAAAAGACACTATTACTAGCTAATTCTCAAAGAAACCTTGGTCAATAAACTTGACGGTAAGAACTCCGATAAGATGGTCTTAGACAACATGGAAATGCGTAAGATACGTTGTCTTTACAAAAGGGCTAGAATGGCACAAATCTTTCCTAATACCTAGTAAAGACATTGGAAATCACTTACTAAGTAACAAACTTTGTCTATCCAAAACAATGTTTGCATACCATGATAGTTATGTGATTCCTATATAACGATCATGGTATTGCTTTACCCCACCCTGTTAGGTGTCACTTTAGACTTTTGGTGAGATACAACTAGAGAGCATGGATATGATCAAGAGTATGGATAGCAGTGCATGACATACCTCACTCTGTAAGAGTCACTTGGGTCAGTATAGCATGGATTTGCTCTGATACTAGCACGTGTGTCCACACCAAGTCTTTTGGCTAAGTGAAACTTTAACGATTAAAACTTTTCATACTCATGTATGCTTAAAATGAACTGATATGGACCAATTGCTCGTAAGCTGATCAGTATGGCACTCGTCCTGATACGGTGATATAACGGCCTAGCCTATCACTAAAACATCGTTTGTTTGGGAAGACTGGACTATGTTTTAAAATGCTATTCAAAGATGTTAAGTAGTATAACTTCTTTTGGACAACTATCGTTTAGCCATGACACCTATCTTCCTCACTAAACTAACTTGAGTGGTTTTGTTTTGTGGGATGGTGGCAAGTATCAGCTGGACATCTTGAAAGTGGTTATGCTTTATGGTGCTTTCTAGTACTATATTTTACCTTGTTGAATTATGAATAAAGGCTTTAAAGAACTTTAGTCTTGCTTTGTCAAGAGAAACTAAGTGCAGTCTTCTCTCTCTCTCTCTCTCTCTCTCTCTCTCTCTCTCTCTCTCTCTCTCTCTCTCTCTCTCTCTCTCTCTCTCTCTCTCTCTCTCTCTCTCTCTCTCTCTCTCTCTCTCTCTCTCTCTCTCTCTCTCTCTCTCTCTCTCTCTCTCTGGAGCTAGAGAACTTTAAGTGTATTCAAATTATTTTCATTTCTAAGACCATTTTCAAAGCAATTTACTATTGAGTCTAGTGATTGACGTATTGGGACACTAGTTTGGGAGTCCCATAGTGATTGATGTATTGGGACACCAGTTTGAGAGTCCCATACGATAAAAAATATTGTAGCTCAAGCTTATCAAGCTCCTTTCAACCAAGCTAATAGCCATTTTGTAGTCATCTTTATCTTAGAATCTCAAGTGCTAGTAAGAACTAGAAAATTTCAATATTTAGGATATTAAATGCAATAGAGCTCATTTGAAGATTTGAGTTAACCTGCAAGCTTGTCTCTCAATCCGGCTCTCTACTCTCTTTATGGATTGAATGCCTGAGGAGCTCTCATGGAATGTGTCTAAGCTAATGTTTGAGCTATCTTGCACTAGCATTCTTACTTGATTTGTGTTGTGAATGAGGTGGAAAGCATAGAGAAGAGTAAACGCTTGCTTTTATTCTTGTCAAAAGCACAATACTTCTCACTTTGATGTAATGTCGGCTTATTTTATTTGAACTGGTATTTTTAGCACTTTTTGTGTCAGCCTTCCATTTATGGTTATGCTACGTGATTCATAATCGACTAAAAGTGAAAGAAAATGCTTAAAGTGACAACTAGCACAAATTCTACTTATTTAGTTCTCATGTTAGCTTAAGCAATATGCTATTTTTTGTCTATGATTATACGAGTTTGCTGACTACTATTTGTTTGTTCCTATTTTATACTACAAGGCACTCCTCTCTCATCATTTGAATATTGTTGTTTAAAGGGGTGTTTGGAGAATCTTGCAAAATTATGGCACAATTGATGAAGCTCTTTCCACTTTTGCACCTTATCCTATAAAAATCTTCTATTTTTGAAGATGTGTTACAGTATGAGAAGTACAATGAGACAATGAAAAAAAGACAAGAGATGGTGCAATATAACTATCCTTGTTCATTGCTAGATTCCAAAAGAAATAGTTCGAGAGATGAAATGACGAGATCGATTCCTTTCTATTGAATTCCTATAAGAGAACTTATTACCAATCCCGATCACATTAGAATGTTGAATTTTTGTTACTCGATCCTTTTTCTCCTAGTTTTTATTAGTGATTCTGAACAAAGTGCCAAAGACGGATTGGAATGGTTTGAGCAATGAGAAAAGTGCCAAAAGCATAAGAATTTCTAACACTTTATAGATATGGAAAAGTTTGCCATATCACTATTTCATCAAACCCCCTGTAGTGAACATTAACAAAGTAGATGTTGGTGATAAAGAGGCCCCCGAAATTGAGGTAAAAATTAAAGGATTAAAGGATGTATTACCTTGAATGTACCAGTTGGCTCAAGCTCTGGAGTCAACATAATTACTGAAGAAACTAGATATGATTTGGGTTTAACCCATGTCACTCCTACTACCAAATTTGGGTTTAACCCACGTCACTCCTCCTACTAAAATTTCTGAGTTTAGTAGATCAAACACGTAGAAAACCGGTGGGACTATTGAATAACATTGAAGGAGAAATTTTTCTATTGAATTTTGTAATTAGAAAACCTAACATTTTTATCCAATACTATTAGGTTATATGATGCTGATGTAGTCACTTATTGGAAGAAAAGAGAATTTTAATTTTGCGTGAAAGGATCCAATGAAGAGATTCATATGAAATGGTCAAGAGACAAGTATCAAGGTGAGACTCAATCTGATACAACTTACACTTCTGATTTGAGATCCTCATGAACTTTTAATGAATCATCTAGTGACACATCTAATTATGGTGATGTTCAATATTTAGAGTGTTATGAGATAGATTCAGAGTGAACTCGAGCCAACTGAAAATCAAGCTCAAGAATTTTATGGAAAAAGTGAGTCAATACAGCCATGAAAATGGTAGATAATAATGAGATCATAAAGATTTCTATTGGGATCGAGAAAGCAATAAACATATCGATCCATCTATCAGAATTCAAGATTTGTTGAAGGACTTTGGAGACATTTTTGCAAGGAGTTTCACTGATTTAAAGAGCATACTTAAGAAACATGGTGAACATCAAATCGATCTAAAGCCAAATATTTTCCAATCAAGTAGAGACAAGACTGATTGAATTTGATGGTAAGAACTAAACTTGATAAGTATCATGAAGCAGGAATTATCTATCCGATGTTGAGCAATGAATGGGTATCACCCATTGTGATTGTACCTAAAAAGAAAATAGGAAAGATAAGGGTATGTCAAGATTTTCGAAAGCAAAATGATGCAACTAAAAATGATTACCATTCTTTACCATTCATAAATTCAATTCTGGACAAGGTTGCAGGTTATGAAAGTCACAACTTTTTGGATGGATTTTTTGGTAACAACCAAGTGTAGATTAAAAAGGAAGATAAAGATAAGACTACTTTTACAATAGACTAGGGAACCTATGCATACACAAGAATGCCATTTCGACTTTGTAATGCTTCTACAACATTTTAGAGAATGATGACAGTCATTTGCCAAGATTTCTTGAGAATGTTTTTGGAAATAGTCATAGACGATTTTTGTGTTTTTAATTCTGCCAAAGATCATCTGGATAAACTCACACAAACCTTGAAGAGAGGTTGAGAAACTTTGGGTTATTTACACCTAGAGAAAATTTATTTTGGAATGACTAAAGGCATTTTACTTGGTCATATAACATCAAAACGAGGGATTGACGTTGACAAAGATAAAGTAAAGATAATTGAAGCTCTACTTCCACAAAAGAACCTAAGAGAATTGAGAGGTTTTCTTGGTCATCTGGGATACTATGAAAGATTCATTAAGGATTATGCTACCATGGCACCTCCATTGAAAAAAGACATTGAATATGATTGGAAAGAGGATTTCCAGAGAGCATTTGAATTGTGAAAAGAAAATCTTAAAAAAGCTCCTCTTGCAACCTCCTGACTAGATTTGGAAATTTCATGTTTATGTTGATACATCTTCTTTTGCAATAGGAAGTGTGTTGATCCAAAAGGACGACTCTAAGGAAGATTATCCTATATATTATGTTGGAAGGCAGTTGTAAATTATTCGGCTACTGAACGAGAAACATTGAAAATGATTTATTCAGTTAAAATTTTTTTATACTACTTTATCAACTATGCATTCACATTTTATATGGACCATTATGTAATTAAATATTTGGTCAATAAACAAGATTTTTCAAGGAGAATAGCACAATGGATTCTACTCTTATTGGAATTTGATTATACTATTGAAGTTCAACCAGGTAAGCATCATATGAATGCAAACTATTTTTCAAGGCTCAAAATCACAGAATATAAAGATTCTATTTCAGATAAAATTCAAGATGAAAAAATTATGATCATAAATACTGACGATTCTTGGTATGTTGATATTTTAAAATATATGCAAACATTAGAATATCCATCAAGAATGACTCAAGAAGTGAAAAATTTGTTTCAATATCGAGTTGTACCTTATCTGATATAGTTCTTTGTTCTACGTTCAAATTTGTGTTAATATTGCTATGCTTATTATTCATTCCGTCTGATCTTTCTAGTTGCTCTTTCTGGTAATAGATGACTAACACTTAGTCGTGTCTTTCACGAATGTTTCGCAACTAACTTCGAGACAAAGAATCAGACGAAGATGTTGCTGCTAACCAACAACAAATCCCAGGAGCGGTTCTTCAATCGAATCGTCCCAGAAGATCAAGCCGAGTGTGCACACAGCCCACAAGGCATACTCCTGAGTCTGTCTGTCTCTTGATACATGAACCGATGACAGTCGAAGAGGCACTCAGCCAACCAGACTCTGATCTCTGGAGAGAAGCTATGGACAGAGAGTATTCATCTCTGATCAAGAACCAGACATGGTCATTAGTCGAAGGTCCTATTGGTTGCAATATCATTGATTGCAAATGGATCTTCAAGATTAAATATAATGCCAACGGAGCAATTGACCAAAGGAAGGCAAGACTGGTAGCACGAGGATTCACCCAGATCCCGAATGTCAACTACAGTGAAATTTTTAGTCCAGTCGTCAAACATTCGTCAATCCGAATGCTCATTTCTTATGTTGCAGCTGCTGACCTCGAAGTGCATCAACTCGATGTACAAACAGCCTATCTGAATGGAGTGATACACGAAGATATCTACATGATCTAGCCCGAAGGATACATTTTGAAAGGTATGAAAAATCATGTCTGTAAACTCCACAAAGCACTCTACGGCTTGAAACAGTCTGCCAAAGCTTGGTTTCAGAGGATCAACACATTCCTCATCAAACAAGGATTCAAACCAAGCATTGCTGATTGCAACATCTATTCCAAGTTAGTACATCAATCCTTCATTATCATCACCCTGTACGTGGATGATACGTTGCTCTTCAGCAACAATACCAATATGATCAAGGATTTGAAATAGATGCTATTTTCAGAGTGCGATATGACTGATCTGGGCGAAGCTCACTTCTGTCTAGAAATTCAAATCCACAGAGACAGAGCAAATCGACTGATTTACATCACTCAACAAAGGTACCTTCACAATGTTCTCAACAAATATAATTTGATGAATTGTAAATTAGCTCACTCACCAATGGATCCAGGTCTGCATCTATGAAAGGACCAATGTCCCCAGACCAAGCAAGAAGTGGAGCAAATGAGAGAATACCCTTATCGATTGCTACTAGGATCTCTCATGTACGCAATGGTTTGTACAAGACCTGATATCTCTTTTGCTATAAGCTCACTCAACCAATACATGGCTAATCCTAGCATTACCCATTGGAAGGCTCTCATACGAGTCATGAGATATATTCGAGCTACCATGGACCAGTGCATCTGTTATGGAGATGTCAGCAATGACAGTCTTCATCAACTCAGTGGTTATTCTGATGCAAGCTGGGGAGGAGATGTAGACAATTGTAAATCCACATCTGGATTTACATTCTTCTTCAACGCCGGTCCTATCTCATGGAAGAGTCGTAAGCAAACTTCTTTCGCACTTTCTTTTACAAAAGCATAATACATTGCTGCTTCTCAATCTATCAAGGAAGCATTTTGGTTGAGAAATTTACTATCAGATATTAATCTGAATCAGTATAGCCCTACAATTTTATTTTTTGATAATCAGAGTGCTATTGCCTTATTGGCCAACCCTAGATTTCACTCTAGGAGTAAGCACATTGAAATCAGATATCACTACATCAGGGGCAAGGTTCTCAACAAGGAAGTAGGCTTAACGTACTGTAGAACGTAGGACATGGTTGCAGACATATTCACGAAAGCACTCAGTGTTAATGCACACAACAAATTTTGTGCATTGCTTGGTCTGAAGATCAAGGCATTCACAGATCCAGATTAATAGAGGGTGTTGGATTTATTTCCTCTAGTCACCTAGATCCCATTTATCTGCCTCCATTCATGCTGCATATTTACTCGCGTTATCACGCAGTCTGCATATTCACATGCAAATTCTCACAAGCGATGAAGAGACAAAAAGCAAAGGCTGACGTCACACCCTCTTCACGCTCATGCAGCTGTTCTAACAAACTGAACGACGACTGCAACCAGCCACGATCTCCTACAGACAATGCATCCACCATGTACTTTCTTCATCTACACACTTGTAACATTATGTATATATTGAATACCATTTGCATATTCATTAACGAAGATCAACAAGAGAAGAAGTTAGTAAGTGAGAGAGAACGAAGAAGAGAAGCTTATTAGAGATAGACAAAAGTAGATGCTCTATGCATTGATTCTTTAATTTATCAACAATAAGGTTTCATTTGAATAAGCTTCGTAGGGCACGCGGTTTCGTCCGCTACTGTCTTGTGCTCTATCGCATTATTGACATGTATACTTGATATACTTAATCTGATATAGTTCTTTGTTCTGCGTCCAGATTTGTGTTAATATTGCTATGCTTATTATTCATCCGTCTGATCTTTGTAGTTGCTCTTTTTGGTAATAAACGACTAACATTTAGTCGTGTCTTTCACGAATGTTTCGCGACTAATTATCTGTTGAGCATTGTCTTGCTCTTTGCGAATCATTCGTGACACATAATTTGTCTAGCTATTCGTGACAAATTATTATTCTGATGCTTCGCTCATTAAATTTTGGCTATGTAGTCAAGAACGACCGTGATTTCCATCACAAACGTTCTGTTCGTTCTAATAGGCGTATAAGTCATGCTTTCGGAGAGAGTCGCATAGCTCGTTCCGTTGCGCACGAACAATTTTTGTTCGAGTTCGTTTCTCGTTCATGTTTCGTGTCTTGCTCGTGTTCGTCTTACCCCTCTGAGCTAATTTTTTTTTTCATGACACCTTTCTCAACTCTCGCTACTCTCCCTCTCTCCAACATCGGCTAAGTGTATGCTTGCTCATGTGACACTTTCGAAATCCTTCTGGGCTGAAGCTGTTTCCACTGCAGCTTATATTCAAAACATATGTTTGAATAAAGGTCTCTCAGACAAAACACCTGATGAAGTTTGGACAGGCTCCAAACCATCATTATTAAACCTACGAGTTTTTGGATGTATCGCTTATGCGCAAATATTGCAAGATTTTAGAAAGAAGCTTGACTTCCAGAGTATCAAATCTATTTTCATTAGCTACACTACTTTATATAAAGCTTATAAGCTATATGATCCTATCAAGTCAAAGATATTCACCAGTTGGGATATCGTCTTCATCAAAGATCAGTTTATTGACCTCAAAGGCAAGGGCGAAGCTCATATAGTCGGACTATTGGACTCTTCTGAAGTATCGAACACTTATGTTTCCAAGTCGACTATTCCTATTGAAGTTCCTAGCTCTTCCACTTCAGACGAACAACTCATCAACAACGAATCCGAAGAAGATGATGTTGTAGCTCAGCAACTACAACATGATGAAAATAATCAACTTCGCTCATTTTCCAAAAGATCGACAAGAGAACGCAGACCACCTATAAGGTATATTGACGAATCTGCAGCTTATCTTGTTCAAGAGCTAACTACTGTTGAAGAGGCACTTAGTCAGCCTGATTTCGATTTTTGGAAAGAATCTATGGAGAAAGAGTATTGGTGTCTTATCAAGAACCAGACTTGGACTATTGTCGAATTGCTTGTCAACAAAAATATAGTTGATTGCAAATGGAGAAGATTCAAAATGTAGTTGACTCCAAATGGATAATGGATATTCAAAATCAAGTGACAAGGCAGATGGAAGCATTGATCGAAGAAAAGCTCGACTTGTAGCAAGAGGATCTTCTTAGGTACATAATGTCGACTACATTGAGACTTTCAGTCTAGTAGTTAAACATTTTTCAATTAGACTTCTATTGTCATTTGTTGCTGCAACAGAGTTAGAGATATATCAAATGGATGTACAGACAACATATATTAATGGAGTTATTGAAGAAGATATTTAAGATGCAACCCGAAGATTATAATATTGAAGGCAAACAGAATAATGTATGTAAACTCCATGGAGCACTTTATGGCTTCAAGCTATCTTCTAGAGCATGATTTCAAAGGATCAACACTTTTCTAATCAATCATGGCTATAAACCAAGCACTTCATGTTCTAATGTCTACTTCAATTCAGTGCAACATTCCTTTATTATTATCCCTTTGTATGTGGATGACACACTATTTTTTAGCAACAATATCGATCTAATAAAAGAAGCCAAATCAATGTTGTCTTCAGAATTTGACATGACCGATATGGGCGAAACTCATTATTGTCTAGGCATTCAAATCCAAAGAGACAGAAAGTGAAAGTTGATTTACATTACTCAGCAAAAATACATTCACAATATGTTGATTAGATATAATCATATGAATTGCAAATTAGCTCACTTACTTATGGACCCAGAACTCAAATTGTCAAAGGACCAATGTCCTCAGATGATTGAAGAGAAGGAGCAGATACATGAGTATCCTTATCATTTGATAATAGGATCTCTTATGTACATGATGATATGTACCAGACTAGACATAGCTTTTGTAGTTAGTTCCTTCATAAATTTGAACAAAATACTAGAAGTTCGAAAGAAAAATGGTGGCATTTTTATTCATCCCAAATATCATATTGCACACCCAACGCTATACAACCCACATCATTCAAATGGGACCATTTATATCCTTTGGTATCTTGGAAGTATTAGGTAATGGGCCTAAAGGGCCCGTTAAAAAACATTATTTAGCATGTGTCACAGAAATTGAATACCAAATTTTCTAAATTACTGAGGATTTTCTTTTTATTTCAAGAAAATGCAAGCACCACATTGCTTTTTGCTTGCCCTTAGCTGCACACCTCTCTCATCATGCTCGCAATCTACCATATACTGCACATGTACGTTATATTTTCTTCACGGTAAGCAAATGCAACAGTGTCGCATGCCTTTTTGCTTTTCCTTAGCTGAACAGCTTTCTGATGCTATTCGCTACACTGCACAGGTTCTTTCGCTGTAATTGGAAGCATGGAAGGATTTGAGCTTGAGAATTATGGAAAGCATGTCGAGCAGAGGCAAAAAGCGCCATAGTTGTCCTTCTGAAATAGGTTCTCAGATGATGTCTCAGCCAGATGAGCCTACAACAAAAAAGAAGTTGAAGTATTCGATGAAGGCGCCCTTTGCGATATTTGTGTTTTTCAGTGATGACGCATTTTCGAAATGCATTAGGCTTAATCAAAACAGATTCTAGTTTCCTGTCACGGTCCTCCGTGCATTAGCCCCTTTGTGCCCGTTACATAGTGCCTTCACGCTACAGACCTTCGCATTTTAGAAAGAGACACCTTTGCGATTTTAAAAACACCTTCGCATTTATCTGGAAGGCATTTGGGACAATGTCGCGTTTTTCCAAAGGGCGAAAAAGTGCGACGAATCCGAAAGGTAGGCCTAAAAAACATTTCTAAGGCATTTAACAGTGTCGCATTTTTTTTGAAGTGCAAAAAATGCGATAATGTCATGAGAGTTGGCCAAAATTATTTTCTAAGTGTTTTGACTTAGTGTTGTATTTCCCTCATGACCAAAAATTGCGAATTGTGCGACGAAACAATTCAAAAATGCAGACTGTGCAAAACATAGTTCAAAATGCCACAGTTAGAAAAAACAGCAAAGAAAAAAACTAAAAAAAATGCTAAGGCTTTGAAAGATAGAAACTCTTAGTTTCTTCAACTCCCTCTCAAAGCTGGTATTTTTTTTATTCCTAGGCTTGCGCGCTATTTCTCAAAAATTGTCTTATCAAGAGGCTTTGTGAAAATATCAGCCACCATCTGCTTCGTGGAATAAACTCGGCCTTTAGCCTATCTTTCTTAACCAGATCTCTTATCAGATGCTATCTGATAGCAATGTGTTTCATTCTGGAATGAAACACTGGATCCTTCGTCAGATGAATGGCGGATGTGTTATCGATGAACAGTAGGTCGTTGGAGTTCTCTCTTAGTCCGTCAAGGAACTACTTGAGCCATGTAAGCTCGTTCGCCATCTTGGGTGCTACAACATACTCTGCTTCACAAGATGATTGCGCAGTTATGGTCTGCTTCTTGCTGACCCATATCATAGCTACACTGGCTACTATTGTGCATCCTCCTAGGAGACGCTTGCAGTCATATTTGAAGGATGCCCAACTTGCATCACTGTGGGATTTGATAAAAAATCCTTCATGTTAAGAAAAACACAGTCCATAATTCTTCGTCTGTTGAAGGTATTGTAGAATTCTCTTGGCTATCTTCCAGTGCATAGGGCCTGGATTGATATTGAAATGGCTCAATCCAAAAACTGCATAAGCAATGTCAGGGCATGTATTATCTGCCAAGTATATGAGTGATTCAATTAGTCTCCTGTAGGGCACGTTTTGCATGGCTTCCTGCTCTTCTACAATCTGTAGGCAGTCTTGTTTCGTCAGAATCATTCCAGACACCATTGGTGTGTTAGCTCCCTTGCAGTCTCTCATTTGAAAATCATCAATGATTTCTGGATGTATCTTGACTGGTGAAGATACAACTTCTCTTTGTCAAGATCTTTGTCAATTTGCAATCCTAGGTAGCATCTTGCTTCCCCTTTGTATGATATTTCAAAATGCTATAAAATATCATGTTTTATTTGAGCAATTAGGTCATCTCTTCTGGACAGAATCAAAGTGTCATCAACGTAGACAACAATGATTATGATTTTCCCATCTGTGACCTTTGTATAGACATTATAGTCAGCCATCAATGGTTGAAATCCTAAGGATCTGAGGGTGTGATCCTTCTACCACTGCCTGGCAGACTGCTTCAGTCCAAAGACAATAATTAGACATAATTACCAATGTCTAAAGGGATTTTAAAAATATTTTGGCCATCAAAGGCCATTTTTGTCATTTTTATAGATTTTGTTAAATACACAAACTCTTGGTTCCTACTCTATGGCTCTTTGGCCCTTTTATAATCATTAGTAGATATAACATACCTATGGAGACTAACTTTTATTGCTCAAATGGAATCTTACACCAAAAGGAATGAGAATGAGAAGTTAAGGGATAGAGACAAGTTTGGAGGAAGAGGTGGCCAAATTTACAACTCCTTCCATGATGGAGCCTCACTAAATAAAAAAATTAGCTTACTTGGCAAGGACATGGCTATCAACATGTGATAATGCTAGGGTATCACATAAAAGCATCTACGAACAAGGACACATCAAAGGGAAGCCGCAAGCATCCAGTAATGAGGCACACATGAGCAGTTCCTTATTACAAGTTGCCATTTTTGTGGACCTAATGCTTAAGAGAAAATGCATCCTATTAACAACAATATAATATAATGAAATCAATAATTCTAGAAAACATAGAAATCTAAGCATCACATAAGCATTCCACATCCACACACACACACACACACACACAACAATATAATATAATGAAATCAATAATTCTAAAAATATGGAAATTTAAGCATCACATAAGCATTCCACATCCACTCTCTCTCGCTCTCTCTCTCTCTAACAACACTATAATATAATGAAATCAATAATTCTAGAAAACATGGAAATATAAGCATCACATAAGCATTCCACATCCTCTCTCTCTCTCTCTCTCTCTCTCTCTCTCTCTCTCTCTCTCTCTCTCTCTCTCTCTCTCTCTCTCTCTCTCTCTCTCTCTCTCTCTCTCTCTCTCTCTCTCTCTCTCTCTCTCTCTCTCTCTCCACTTTTATACTCTTCATGAGCCTCAAGACTTGTATTTCACAAATGAGCTTGAAAGTGTTGAAGTACAAAGCAAATGGGACTTTTCTCATTGGCCAAAATTAAACTTAGGAATTGAAAGGTAATTCATTGTTCTTTTATTTGTACAAGTACCTTGATTTACACGCTTTTTTCAAGGTAAGAAAGCTACTACTTGGAGCTTCCTAAGTGACTCTAAGCACTAACAATCAACTCATACAAAGTGCAAGAGGCGCACTGACACACACTTCATACATTTAATATCTAACTTAGGAAGGCCAATATGAGGTGGCCAAGTAAGGGCCTCATCCTCATTGTCTACGCAACTACAAATATGGGCATTTTGTCACACACATATGACAAGGCCCATCTTTGGCTCATCGAGCCTCACGTAGCAATTGTGGGGCAATGTTTTGACAATGGGTGTATGGCTCTACCACATGTGGTAATGGCACGCTGCCAAAAATTTCGACTACTGGGACTTCTCCAACCTTTTTTTTTGTGTGTGGGGCAAGGGGGGGGGTGGTGGTGGGGTGGGTGGGGGTGGGTGTGTGTTGGTTATAAAATTTAAATCTAAACGAGCGTGGCACATCCATACCCTACTATAACTTTGTTGCACTTGGCAAAATTTCACAAAACATTTTGCCATGCATGGCAGATTTCCAAGGAATTTTTATCATTATTTTCCTTGTGTGGCACAACCATGCATAATTATTTGAGACAAAAAAAAAAAAGCGCAAGGTGAAAATTGGCTTTCCCGAACTCATTTTTTGAGTCAATTAGCGCTATTTTCATTTTTTGTGAAACCAAAAGAGAGAAAGATTCATGAGAAAATTGAGAGAGAAAAGGCTTGACAAAATTGGAGAGAAATATTAGGTGACAAGCAATTGGATTAGACAGGATTCTTGATTAGATTTCATTGATAGATTAGATGATTGTTAGTTGGAAGTTGAATAATCCATTTTTGATCGATTGACTTGTAGAGAATAGAAATATTGTTTTGAAATGAAAGGAGGGTGAATGACTCATTTTTTTTATTGATTAATTTGTAGAAAAGAGATATGGTTCATTGAAAAGTGATCATTGGTTTGATGTTGCTTGTAAAAAGAAATTGTCTTGATCTTCAAACGAGATTAGATAAACAATAGCATCAAAGCAAGAATATATGCATGTTCTTTGTTTGATAAATGCCTTATAATAGAACTAACCTTTTAGTAACAAAAAAATAGTCGTAATGCAATCACTTTAATGAACATAGATGATTCTTAAAATAAAAAATGTTGCATGGGAGGTCCCAATTAATTGTTGTTGACAATGTATGACTCCCAACTACCATGCATGTTGTAAAAAGTATAGTACTAAGGACCATAAATGGATCTTTGAATGATCCACAAGGTGATTGTATGCTTGTTAAACAATCTATCAGAAACTAGTCATCAGAAAACAAGATCTAGTTTAGCAGCTTGATAGGAAACAAGTAGAGACAATCAAAACATTGATCAAATAGTCTAATCCAACTCCACACGTGTGGAAATAAGGCTGTAGTACGGCCTGTAGACAGTGTTTACAAAGTGCCAAAGCTGGGTTTCATTGGAAAAATAGAGTAATCACCATACAATGAGAGAAAATCCGAGTTTCTCCTTGAGGCTCCAAAAAGTTTCTATCTCCTCACTATGGAGAATGGAAATACATAGTAAAAGACACTTCCTTTGCAAAGTTAGGTGAAAATCCAGCATGTAATAAGGAAGTAGACTCCACTTTCTTGCCCTAATGTGAAAACCCTAGCCTAGATCCAAGAGTCATGCTTGGTAGGTGCATGGTAGGTACAAATCTCATCATAAATCATGGTCTAGATCCTACAAAGTAGGAATCACTACCAAATAGACACAACCACTCCTCTTGACTCGTGGTAACCTACTTTAGGTGTGTATGTACAAGTGGCACTTTGGCCATTCAAGTAACCAACAAACAATATTGACAAAATGTACAATATTCTACATGGCTAGATTTGCCAATGTAGGCAATTTTTCACACTCCTCAAATCTAGCCTTGGAGATCACAATGCTTTTATCAATAACTCCAATTGAAGATCTAAGCTTGACAAATGAATCTTTAGGTAAAGGTTTAGTAAACAAATCAGCCAAGCAACTTGATGATGGCACATGTTGGAGCTTGATCTCTTTAGCTTGCACTTTTTCCCTCATGAAATGATGAGCAATTTCGATGTGTTTGCTCCTTGCATGGAATGTAGGATTAGTTGCAAGTGATTGGGCTGATTGGTTGTCACAACAGATGATAGGGATCTCCTCCTCCATGACATGAAGCTCCACCAATAGCCTTTTGAGCCACAAGACCTCCTTGCATGTTGATGTCAAGGCCTTGTATTCGGATTCTGTGGAAGATAGGGAGATGGTATCTTGCTTTTTGGAAAGCCATGATACCACTCCATCACATAGAAAGGTGGCAAAGGCACTTGTTGATCTTCTATCCACTTTGTCACCTGCAAAATCCGAGTCACTATAGGCTCTTAAGCCAAGATTAGTTCCTCTATACAAAATACCAAAATTCTTAGTGAATGAAATGTATCTAAGAACTCTTTTGGCCATCTTCCAATGTGAAACAAGAGGACTTTGCATGAATTGGCTTAACTTTCCAACACTATAACTAAGATCAGGTCTAGTTATAGCTAAATAGATCAAGGAGCCAATAAGCCTTCTATATAATGTGATGTCCTCAAAGGATGCTTCATCACAACCAATAGATGCTTTTACATGTTGCTCCATTGGTGTCTCAATGCCTTTACAATTCTTCATTCCAAATCTATCTAGGATGGATGTAGCATATTTAGATTGACAAATGAAGCTAAAATCACATCCTCTAATAACCTCTATTCCAAGAATGAAGCTCAATAGGCTGAGATCTACCATCTTAAACTCTTTTGCTAAAGCAATTTTTACATCTCTAATTCCATTTAGATCATTACCACTCAAGATAATGTCATCTACATACAAAACAAGAATAATGATCATGCCATCATGAAAACTTATATACAATGGTGGATCATAGGCACTCATAACAAAATTGATGGAAATGAGAAAAGAGTTTAGCCTAGAGTACCATGCTCTAGGTGCTTGCTTGAGCCCATAAAGGCTCTTCTTCAAAAAACACACCTTTCCTTCATGCTTTGCCTTGATGAAGCCCTCGGGTTGCCTCATGTAGATCTCTTCCTCCAAATAACCATTGAGGAATGCATTTGTGAAGTCAAGTTGGAATAGCTCCCAATTGAAGGTTGTAGCAAGACTAATGATCAACCTGATAGTAACAAGCTTAGCCACAGGAGCAAAAGTCTCATCATAGTCAATGCCTTTGGTTTGTAAAAAACCTTTGGCAACAAGCCTAGCTTTATGCTTGCTTATTGATCCATCTTGATTATACTTCAATCTAAACACCCACTTGCAATCAAGAGGTTTCTTCCCTTGAGGAAGATCCACAAGATCCCAAGTATGATTCTCAATAAGAGCATCGTACTCTACTTGCATAGCATCCATCCAACTTCTATACTTACAAGCATCTTCATAGCATGTTGGCTCATCTAACATTGAAGTAAGAAAGGTGTAAGATGTGAAAGATGATGAGCCTTCCCTTTGATCACCTTGACCATCATAGGTGAGCCTCAATGGCTCGGATCTTGCCCTTGTAGATCTTCTTGGAGTTCTTGGAGTTCTTGGAGTTCTTGCATCTTGAGGTGGATCCTCAAGTTCTTCTTCACTTGGAAGCTCTTCCTCCATCCTAGCATGATCCTTGGCATCAAGATGATTAGTAGCATTATCATCCAAATCACAAGCATGTCCTTCATAAAAAATAACATCCCTACTCACTATCACCTTGCTAGTGATGGGATTGAAGACTCTATAACCTTTGCTATTCTCACCATATCCCACAAAGATGCCTTTGATGGATGTTGCATCATCCTTCCTTCTCTTATCCAAGGATTTGTGTACATAGCAAGTGGATCCAAAAACTTTGAGATCTTTGAGATTGGGCTTCTCTCCAAATAGAGCTTCAAATGGTGTGATTCCTCCAATGGCTTGGTTTGGCAATCTATTGCACAAATAGTTAGCACAAGTTATTGCTTCACCCCAAAATGGTTTGGATAGAGAAGCATCTAGGCTTAAGGCCTTAGCACACTCACAAAGAGATCTATTTCTTCGCTCACTCACTCCATTTTGTTGAGGGGTGTATGGACATGACAACTCCCTCTTTATGCCATTAGAAATACAAAAGTCAATCAACTTATTGGAGAGATATTCACCTCCATTATCACTCCTTAATACCTTAATCTTGGTACTAAGTTGATTTTCTAAAAAAGTCTTGAACTTTACAAAAGAATCAAACACCATTGATTCGCTAGACAAGAGGTACATCCAACAAAATCTAGAATAGTCATCAATGAAGATTACATAGTACTTGGCACCACCATTAGACTCATGTGAAAAACTATGAACATCCGAATGGATGAGTTCAAGAGGAGAGTTTGATCTTGATGTAGATCTTGAGAAGGGTAGCTTGTGAGCCTTTGAGAGGCTGCATGCTTCACATCTCTTCCCACACTTTGACAAATGCTTGGGGAGTCCAACTGCAAGCTCCTTTGTAGCCATAGATTCCATGGCTTTGTAGTTAGGGTGGCCCAACCTTTTGTGCCACAGTTCCACCTTTGATAGCTCCATCTTTGCCAAGTTAACGCTCTCCACTGCAATATTAGCATCAAGCTTAAACAATCTACCTTGCTTAAAGCCTTTGGCTATACATTCATCATTTCTAAGGATGGAACAAGCTCCATGCTTAAATTGTACATCTAGGCCATTATCCATTAACTGGCCAACACTAAGCAAATTCTTGGTTAACTTAGGAACATAAAGAACATTATCTAGATTCATCCTTTTGGATGATCCCACATACAAGGGAATTGTTCTTATTCCACTTATCTTACATTCTTGACTACTTGCAGTATAGATTGATCTATGTAAGTCATTGTAAGAAAGTAAGGTGGAGAATATGTCCTTTTGATATGTCATGTGGGAACTTGCCCCACTATCAATCCACCAAGAATCATTGGTGTTGCTCTTGGATGATGGTGGTGTGAAAATTGTCAACATTTCCTAGCTAGTTTGAGGCCTAAATTGGCTAAAATTGTAAATAGTTTTGGTTCTGGAGTTTCACACGTGTGAACCAGGCCACAATGTTTTTATTTACTGTATTTTTTCAGTATGATGAAGTGTCAAACTTCATACCCTTCAAAATGAGACCATTTTGATGTATTTTGGTCATATAAGCCATTTTTAGCTATTTTTCCTATATAGGGAATATCTAGGGTCAAGTACCTTCTAGAGAGAGGAGAGAGAGTCATCTTCCTCATCCATAAATAGTAGGGAAGTCGTGGAGAACAGGTTGGAGAAACCTTTTGTATGCTTCATTGAGATCAATAGATCATTGTCATTGTTTCTTCCTCCATTGAGAGCATTGTTGTGTGTATTGTCTTCAAGCTATTGTGTATGATCTTAGGTGCTTTCCAAAAGTGGTAGGCTGATGTATTATGGACTGTATAATGCTATTTTGGGCCGCACTTGATGTTTATGGAAGTTTCCATTTGTGATAAATGCTTTTTGATCAAGTTCTTTGCATTCTAGGTAGCATAGAATGTGTTGCCAATTCCTAGCTTATGTAGTTTGGAGTGCAAGCATTCAAGCCAATGATCTTGGAGTTTAGATCCACTTAGGATCTGTATTTTTCACATGGTATCAGAGCTGGTTGGCTTCTATTTACAGTAAGTATTCCATTTTTGGTGATATTTGGATGTTTGATCAAGTTCTAGCATGATTTTGCATTGCTTTGTTGATCAAATCTTACTAACCTTTGTTTTGTGAGTTGAACTTGTGGATCAAAAGCATATTTCAGGTCTATTGAAGATCAGAGGCTGAAAAGAAACTATTTTGGATCAGATCATAACACCTAATCATTTGTGATTGTGAGGCTTGTGCATATTCAATACTAACAATGTTCTTTTCAATCCTATTGTTGACAATCTCCATTCTTGGATGAACACTCTCCTTAAGTGGATGAAACTTCTCCTTAAGTGGATGACAAATGCTCTTTTGAGTGAGTTGTAATTCTCCTAAAGGCTGAGCAAAGCTCCCATTTGGATGAAAGATCCCCTTTTTTGGGTGAACATATTGTAAGCTCCATTGTGAAGAGCATATTGTAAAGATTGTCATCAATTTTGGCATAATTTTTGGTGTACTTTGTTGAGCATGTAAGTAACTCTCCTTATGTAATTTGATTGGAGCATTTGCTGGAAGGTGTTAACCATTATGCAAGTGTGTTTTCAGGTTCTTAACAGGTTGAGGAACATTCTCATGTGAAGTGATCTTAGATCTACATCTAAACACCAAGATTTGACAAGATAGTGAAGCTAGTCTTGTGATTCACTAAGTGTGCTCATTCATTCACCTCTAAATCTTGTATTTATCACTTGCTGGAGTTTATAAACTTTTAGAAGTGTGGTTTACATGTGGTTTTACAGGTTGAATCAATATCTTAGTGTGTTGATCATATGTTGATCAAGTTTGTTCATTACTAGGTAATCTTGGCATCCTAGTTTTGGGTATTTTCTAAGAATGCAAGTAACTCTTCACACCATAACTTGATTTGGTCACTTGCTGGAAAGTTTGAGAGCTTAAGCAAGAGTGTGTTCAGGTTGGTTGATTTTGTAATCCATTCTTAGTGTGTGCAAAGTGTTGCATGTGTTTCAATCTTCCTTTCTATGCTTGGAAACCATCTAGGTTCAAGATAGAAGTGTTTTAGGGTCCTAAATCTTCATAGATCTCTTTATCTATCATTTGTTGAGAGAAAAGTGAGTGCTAAGTGCTTTAGGACAAAACCTAAAAGTTGAAGAAACATTAGAATCATGGCTTCCAATGGTGGGATCATGCTAGAGTCTAGTGAAAGGTTGAGTTCATCAAACTACTCTACTTGGAAAGTGAGGATGGAGTCCTTACTTGAGTTGAATGAACTCATGGACATAGTTGCAGAAATTGAAGAGAGACCTCTCACACTTCAAGAGCAACAAAGGTTTGATAAGAAGGCCAAAAGGGCTCTTCATATCATTAAAATGAATGTTACAAATGAACTTCTCAAGGAAGTTGGAAAGTGTCAAAGTGCAAGTGAGGCATGGAATGCCTTAAAGAAGCTCTTTGAATCAAAGTCCACATCTAGGGTATTGACCCTAAGGAGACAAATATTTTTTAGTAGGCAAAGAGAGGGTGAAAGTGCTCATGCATTTATCTTGAGAGTTAAGTCCCTAAGTGATGATTTAGCATGCATTGATGAGAACATAAAAGATGGTGAAATAGTCCAAGTTATGTTGAATGGTTTGCTAAATGAACATGCTAACCTTGTGCAAAGTTTTGCCATTCAAAGAGTCTTGCCAAGTGTGGTTGACTTGCAAGAAATCTTATTGGCTGAAGAACATAGGTTGCAATCAAAGCTTGATGGTGCATCCTTGCAAGGTGGAGGTGAAGAGGCTTTCTTCACAAAAGGCAAATTCAAGGGCAAAGGTAAAGGCAAAGGGAAATGGTCCAAAGGTGGTAACTTTGATCATGATGATCACTCTTCCTCTTCCTCTTCTACTAAGAACAATAAGTCAAAGTTCAAGTGCTTTTATTGTGGGATAAAAGGTCATTTTGCAAATGAATGTTATAAGAAGAAAAGAGAGCAAGGAGAGAGGCAAGGAAATCTTACAATAGATGAGGAAGAACATAACACATGTGAATCACTTGTTATGACTTCAAGTTTGTTAGCCAACATAGATGATAATGATCCTTGGTGGATTGATAGTGGAGCCTCATCTCACATGACAAGACATAAGGAATACTTTACATCCTTATTGTCTTATGAGGGAGAAGGTAACATCATCTACACTGCAAATGATGGTCAATGTGACATCAAAGGCATAGGCACTATTCCTATTTCCCTTTCAACAAATAGGAAAGCAAATCTTGAAAATGTTTTGTACATTCCTTCAATCACTAAGAATTTGCTTAGTGTAAGTCAAATGATTGACAAAGGACTTGATGTGGAGTTCATTGGAGATGCATGTTTGATAAGTAAATGTGGATCCTTGATTGCTCAAGGTAGGAGGCATGGTAAACTTTTCAAGCTTGATGCATGTGTGATCTCTAATCATGAAGGATGTATGGCTAGGGAGCAATTGACAAACCAAGAAGTTTGGCACAAGAGGTTGGGCCATCCCAACTTCAAATCTTTGGAGGTAATGGCAAAGAAAGAGCTTGTTCTTGGTCTCCCTAAAAGTCTTGTTGCAAACAATAGTGTTTGTGAACATTGTGCCTTGTCCAAATCTCATAGACTTGCTTATTCTAGATCTACTTCTAGATCTAAAGAAGCTTTTCAACTTGTGCATTCTGATATTCATTCTTCTAGTACAACTAGCAATGGTGGGGCAAAGATGTATGCAACTTTCATTGATGACTTTAGTAGGTATACTTGGATCTATCTTCTTAAAAGTAAGGATGAAGTGTTTGCTGCATTTGTCAAGTTCAAGAATGAAATGGAAAACCAATTCAATACAAAGATCAAATGCTTAAGATCTGATAATGGAGGGGAATACACCTCAAATAGGTTCAAAGACTTTTGTATAGCACATGGGATTAAGAGGGAGATGTCTAGTCCTAGGACTCCACAACAGAATGGAGTGGCCGAGAGGAAGAATAGAACCCTTTGTGAATGTGCCAAGGCAATGAGACTACATGCTAATCTTGCTAAGTCTTTTTGGGGGGAAGCTTTAGCATGTGCTAACTATCTATGTAATAGATGGACAAGTGCTTCCTTGGATGGTAAAACTCCTCATGAGGTTCTTTATGGTAGAAGGCCGAGTGTCAAGCATTGTAGGATCTTTGGATGTACATGTTTTGTCAATATCACACTTGATGATAGAACTAAAGAAGATCCTTCATCAAAGAAGGGTGTGTTTGTTGGCTATAGTGAAGTAAGCAAGGCTTACAAAGTGTACATTCCTTCTACAAAGAAAGTTGTCATAAGTAGGGATGTCATCTTTCATGAAGAGAATGTTTCCAATGTTCTTGATGTTGATGTTGATGTGCCTACTAATCATCATGATGTGCAAGATGTCTTGGATGAAGATGGAGATGCCACTCCAAAGCAAACTTCAAGGAAGACTCAAAGGCAAAGGGCTAAGCCATCAAGGCTAACCTATGATGAAAAAGGAAAGCAAGTGGTGGACAACTCTAACCTTGCTTTTCTTACCTCTTTTGATGAACCAACTTGTGTAGGTGAAGCAATTCAAAAGAAGGAATGGATCCAAGCCATGGATCATGAGCATCAAGCACTCATCAAAAGCAACACATGGAGGTTGGTAAAGCTTCCAAAGGACAAGAAGGCAATTGGTTGTAAGTGGATCTTCAAGATCAAGACAAATCAAGATGGATCAATCAACAAGTACAAGGCAAGGTTGGTGGCAAAGGGGTATGCTCAAGAATATGGTATTGACTATGATGAGACCTTTGCACCCGTGGCAAAGATGGTAACTATTCGAATCCTAATCTCTCTTGCAACTCTTTATGATTGGGATATGTGGCAAATGGATGTTACTAATGCCTTCTTGAATGGTGATCTTGAAGAAGATATTTACATGGAGCAACCCGAGGGCTATGTTTCACATGATGAGCCTAATCATGTGTGCTATCTCCAAAAGAGTTTGTATGGGCTAAAGCAAGCACCAAGGAGTTGGTATGCTAAGCTCAATTCCTTCTTACTTTCTCAAAACTTTGTTATGAGTGAGTATGATCATTCTCTCTACTTTAGATTGAATGAAAATGATATCACTTTACTTTTGATCTATGTTGATGACATTATCTTAAGTGGTGGTAACAATCTAGATATAGATGAAATCAAGATGGCACTCAAAAGAGAGTTTGAAATTCAAGATCTTGGTAAACTTCATTATATCTTAGGAATAGAGATTATTAGAACTTCTAAATCTACATTCATATGTCAAGAAAAGTATGTTAACTCTATTCTAAAAAGGTTTCATATGGAAGATTGTAAAGTTGTTTCTACTCCTATGGAATCAAATGTAAAGCTAACTACAAGAAGTAATGAAAGATCCTTCAAGGACATTACTCTCTATAGAAAGCTAATAGGATCTCTTATATGGTTAACCATCACAAGACCTGATCTAAGCTTTGTGGTTGGTAAACTAAGTCAATTTATGCAAGATCCTAGTGAGGCTCATTGGAAGCTAGGAAAGAGAGTACTTAGATACATCTCGGGATCTAGAGATTTTGGCATCTTGTATGGAGGTACTACACCTAACCTTTGTGGATTTTCAGATTCAGATTTTGCAGGTGATCAAATGGATAGGAAGTCAACAAGTGCCTTTGCAATCTATCTTGGAGATGGAGTGGTCTCATGGCTATCAAAGAAGCAACCAACTATCTCTCTATCTTCCACCGAAGCCGAGTACAAGGCATTAACAACATGCACCAAGGAGATTCTTTGGATCAAGAGGATGTTATTGGATCTTCACTTGCTGGAACCAGAGAAGACTCCAATCATACTTTGTGATAACCTTTCAGCCCAAAGCTTGGCAAGCAATCCTGTTTTTCATGCAAGGAGCAAGCACATTGAGATTGCTCACCATTTTGTGAGAGGTCAAGTCATTGCCAAAGAGGTGGAGCTTCAACATGTCTCTTCAAAGGAGTGTGTGGCTGATATCTTCACCAAACCATTGGGAAAGGACCTATATTTAATGCATAGATCTAATCTTGGAATGTGCTCAAAGACTATGTTGAAACTAGCATCCAATGTTGAAGAGGGAGTGTGAAAATTGTCAACATTTCCTAGCTAGTTTGAGGCCTAAATTGGCTAAAATTGTAAATAGTTTTGGTTCTGGAGTTTCACACGTGTGAACCAGGCCACAATGTTTTTATTTACTGTATTTTTTCAGTATGATGAAGTGTCAAACTTCATACCCTTCAAAATGAGACCATTTTGATGTATTTTGGTCATATAAGCCATTTTTAGCTATTTTTCCTATATAGGGAATATCTAGGGTCAAGTACCTTCTAGAGAGAGGAGAGAGAGTCATCTTCCTCATCCATAAATAGTAGGGAAGTCGTGGAGAACAGGTTGGAGAAACCTTTTGTATGCTTCATTGAGATCAATAGATCATTGTCATTGTTTCTTCCTCCATTGAGAGCATTGTTGTGTGTATTGTCTTCAAGCTATTGTGTATGATCTTAGGTGCTTTCCAAAAGTGGTAGGCTGATGTATTATGGACTGTATAATGCTATTTTGGGCCGCACTTGATGTTTATGGAAGTTTCCATTTGTGATAAATGCTTTTTGATCAAGTTCTTTGCATTCTAGGTAGCATAGAATGTGTTGCCAATTCCTAGCTTATGTAGTTTGGAGTGCAAGCATTCAAGCCAATGATCTTGGAGTTTAGATCCACTTAGGATCTGTATTTTTCACAGGTGGTTTGTTGGAAACCATCAAGGATGACTCTTCATCCTCCTCTTCCTCCTGATGTGCAATGTTGCTTTGTTTGCTCTCTTGTGCCTTCTTCTTCTTGAGACATTCTGATGCAAAATGTCCTTTCTTTCCACAGAAAAAACATTTGTACTTGGACTTGTCTTTGATCTTGCCCTTTGAGCTTGAAGCCTCATCCTCCTCCTTGGTCTCCTTGAAGTGCTTCTTCTTGCCATTGGTCTTCTTCTTGCTTTTGAATGAGAAATTAGCTTTCTCATCACCATCCTGCAGAGAAATAGCATTCATTCTTGCATTGGTATGCAACATCCTACACTCTTCAGCTACTTATACACTGTGTAGCTTTTCTATAGTAGGCAAAGTGTCTTGGATTGCAAAGCTTTGGACCAAATTTGTAAAGCCACTCCCTAGACCATTTAGGACAATCTGAACAAGCTCACTATCTTGAATCTTCTCTCCAATGGAAGCTAACTCCCTATTAAGAGACTTGATTCTTAGCACATAATCTTGTGCATTCTCATCACTCCTCTTCATGCTTTGTAGAATCTAGTTCCTAAGCATGAGAACCCTCGAAGTGTTACTAGACTCATAGATAGATTTTAAAGATTCCCAAGCCTCTTTAGCACTCTTACATGATGATACTTCCCTTAAAAGATCATTGCTTACATTCATCTTAATACAGTGAAGTGCAAGCCTAGACCTCTTCTTGTATCTCACTAATTCCTGTGCACCTAGAGGTTCATCTTCATCATCTATTAGAAACTCATAAAGATCCTGGAGCACCATTAGTGACTCCATCCTCATTTTCCAAATAGCATAATTGGTAGAATTTAACCTCTCACTAGCTTCTAGAAGGTAGGCTCCCACTGATCCCATCTTACTAGCAAGATTCTACACACAAGATATAGATTTGTTTGGACCTGAAACTCACAAAGGTTTCTAACTTGCAGTTTCAAGGAGGACTCAAAGGCAAAGGACTAAGCCATCAAGGCTAACCTATGATGAAAAAGGAAAGCAAGTGGTGGAGAACTCTAACTTTGCTTTTCTTACCTCTTTTGATGAACCAACTTGTTTAGGTGAAGCAATTCAAAAGGAGGAATGGATCCAAGCCATGGATCATGAGCGTCAAGCACTCATCAAGAACAACACTTGGAGGTTGGCGGAACTTCCAAAAGGCAAGAAGGCAATTGGGTGTAAGTGGATCTTTAAGATCAAGACAAAAGAAGAGGATCAATCAAAAGATACAAGGCAAGATTGATGGCAAAAGGGTATGCTCAAGAGTATGGCATTGACTATGATGAGACCTTTGCACCCGTAGCAAAGATGGTAACAATTCGAACCCTTATCTCTCTTGCAACTCTTTATAGTTGGGACATGTGGCAAATGGATGTTACTAATGCCTTCTTGAATGGTGTTCTTGAAGAGGAAATGTACATGGAGCAATCCGAGGCTATGTTTCACATGATGAGCCTAATCATGTGTGTTTCTTACAAAAGAGCTTGTATGGGCTTAAGCAAGCACCAAGAAGTTGGTATGCTAAGCTCAATTTCTTCTTACTCTCTCAAAACTTCATCATGAGTGAGTATGATCATTCTCTCTACTTTAGATTGAATGATAATGGTGACATCACTTTGCTTTTGATCTATGTTGATGACATAACCTTAAGTGGTGATAGCAATGAAGATATAGATGACATCAAGATGGCACTTAAAAGAAAGTTTGAAATACAAGATCTTCGTAAGCTTTACTATATCTTAGGAATAGAGATTGTTAGAACTTCTAATTCTACTTTCATTTGTCAGAAAAGTATTCTAACTCCTATGGAATCAAATGTAAAGCTATCTATAAGAGGTAATGAAAGATCCTTCAAGGACATTACTCTCTATAGAAAGCTCATAGGATCTCTTATTTGGTTAACCATCACAAGACCTGATCTAAGCTATGTGGTTGGTAAAGTAAGTCAGTTCATGCAAGATCCTAGTGAGGCTCATTGGAAGCTAGGAAAGAGAGTACTAAGATACCTCTCGGGATCTAGAGATTTTGGCATCTTGTATGAAGGATCTTCACCTAACCTTTGTGGTTTCTCAGATTCAAATTTTGCAGGTGATCAAATGGATAGGAAGTCAACAAGTGCCTTTGAAATATATCTTGGAGAGGGAGCTATCTCATGGCTATCAAAGAAGCAACCTACTATCTCTCTATCTTCCACCAAGGCTGAGTACAAGGCATTGACAACATGCACCAAGGAGATGCTTTGGATAAAGAGGATGCTATTGGATCTTCACTTGCTGGATTCTAAAAAGACACCAATCATCTATTGTGACAACCTTTCAGCCCAAAGCTTGGCAACCAATCCAGTTTTCCATGCTAGAAGCAAGCACATTGAGATTGATCATCACTTTGTGAGGGATCAAGTCATTGCCAAAGAGGTGGAGCTTCAACATGTCTCTTCATTGGAGTGTGTGGCTGATATCTTCACCAAACCATTGGGAAAGGACCTGTATTATAAGCATAGATCTAATCTTGGAATGTGTTCAAGATCTATGTTAAAACTAGCATCTAATGTTGAAGAGGGAGTGTGAAAATTGTCAACATTTCCTAGCTAGTTTGAGGCCTAAATTGGCAATTTTTGTACATAGTTTTGGATCTAACATTTCACACATGTGAAAGAGGCCTAGATACTTTTATTTTAGTATATATTTTATATTGAATAAGTCCCAAACTTAAGGACCTTCAAAATGACTCCAAAAGCATGTTATTTGGACATATAGGCCAAAATTGACTATTTTAGGTTATTGGTGATCTAAAATTGGGTCCTAAGTTCTAGAGAGAGGAGAGAGTCTCATCTCTCTCTAACCTATATTAGGCTGAAATTTGTGGAGAATAGGTTGGAGAAACTTATTGTATTGTTGAGAGAGATCAATAGATCATTGTCACAGTTTCTTCCTTCATTGAGAGCATTTTGTGTATGATCTTAAGAGGTTTTCAAAAGTGGTAGGCTGCTGTTGGGAGCCCTATTTGTTGTTATTTTTGGCTGCCATCAGTACCTTTTATTAGTTTCTTTTGTCTCTTGAATGCTTTGTCAAGTTCATATGTATCAAAGGTAGCATTAGGATGCCATTGCCATTTCTAGCTTTTGTAGCTTGTTGTGCAAATATCTTAGCCAAGTATTTTGGGAGTTTGGATCCATTCAAGGTCCACTTTTTTCACAAATTGCATTCGTTGACCTGCGGTCCTCCGGCAGTGACTAGGTTATGCCTCGACGATTGGTGGTGTCTTGCGGGGCCTTTGGCGGTGTGGTTGCGATTAAAGCCTATTGAGTCTTTACGTGTATTTTGCAGACAAAGCTTGTTGCGTGTATTTTTGCAAACATTCATTCACAAGCTAGAAATGCTTTGTGGGTAAAAACTTCAAGTTTCTTCAAACTTGACAATATTCGTGTCAACATTCAACAAAACTCAGTACAAGGCCATACAAGAGACAAGAGAAACTGGTACATCATAAAACTACACTTAGGAGAATCCAATGAGGCCTTAATCTTAAAATTGGACCTGTGACCACTATCCAACCCACTCATAAGTGTGGTGACTTAGCATGACACTTGGGAAGGCATTGTAGGCAAAGGCTCCCATCACATGCACAAAAGGAACCCCTTCACCTCACATTGATGGCTTAGGAAAAAGCCCCACATAATTACCACCTGAACAACCTCTTGATGTTCCAAGAAGAGGACAAGTGACAACAAGACCACACCCTCATGCATTATGTATGAAGTAAGGACATCCCTCCACCCTTCATCTCTTTGTAGTCTAAAGTGAGAATGATCATAAAGATGAGAATGATTGTTAATTGATCATGATTTCTGCCTTATATATCTTCTTTTTGGTAGTTGAGAATCTGTAGAGGGATTATGATTTTTGCATGGGGTCCGTGGGCCTTCTTGATAGGTGAGAGTGAGAGGGGCTTCTTGTTTGTGAGAGAGATTATACATCTTGTGCTCTTTAGTGTGTAATATGTCCTTTTGATAGTTGAAACTAGTATGAGTCTCTTGTTTGTGAGAGAGAATATGGATTTGGCTTGTATTTATTTCTTTTGCAACAAGTGAATAGGTTTCATGCTAATGTCGTGTATGCGAGGAGATGCAAGGAGACATAGTGAACATACACCTACCTAATGTTCTTAGTCTTGCCTAATTTGTGCCCTCCTAGGCTCCAATTTTTGCCCCTGCTAACTACCTATAGTCACTAATTAGCTATCAATATTTATTGAAGGCCTAGATCCATGGTGAAAATGTGTCCTTGATCCTTGGTAGGAATGCACCCTCTGCCTCTTTGATTTCATGCCCATATTGGTGGAAATCTATACCCAGGCTTTGCTTATGTGTAATTTGCGGCCTCATGGCTGGCAAGTAGCAAAAGAGGAGAGAAAGAGTTATGTGTGGACATTGGTCCTCATTTTTTTAGAGAGAGAAAGGATGGAAGAGTGGACTAGGTCATAGGTGGTCCCCATGGAGAGAGAGAGAGAGAGAGAGAGAGAGAGAGAGAGAGAGAGAGAGAGAGAAGATTGCCATGATGCCACTCATCCTTTACATAAGATTCTCCATATGTAATGGATACCTTATGACTATTATGTCCATTTTTAGACAAAATTAATTTAAAAGTAAAAAATATGTGTTTTATTCAAAGGCGAATTCTACATCTTTTTTTTTTTTGGCCTGTTTGTGTCCTCCTTACGACGTCTGTACGATTGCCACATGGCACATTTGTATTGGTCAATCAAAGTCAAACTGACTATTATACTTCATAATGTACTTGTGAAAAAATTCCAGGTATCTATTACGCAATGGAAGGAGTCCGGGCACAGGCCATTCTACCCGATAAGGATTTCTAAAAAAGTTTGGGCGAGGCCAAGCCTAAATTTTTTCAAAAAGCCTTACCGGGCAGAATGGCATATGCCCGGCTCCTTCCATATTTCCATAATACATAAGCCTTTACATGGGTCTTGAAGGAATGTGCGAATCAACGAGCATAAGTGAAATGATTCTCCAGCATCAAGTGAGGAAAGAGCATCACTTTTTGAGATTCATGCGCGCTTTCTCTCTCTCTCTCTCTCACACACACAAACACAAACACACACACACACACACACACACACACACACACACACACACACACACACACACACACGCCAACCACCAACCAACCAACCTGGGCTAATTCTATACGGTTTGGATTCTATATGCGCATGGAAATTATGGATCACTCATGGCCCATAATAATACCAGTGTGATTACAGGCTAAACGACAACTCAGGCTTTCGCCTTCCTCTGGCCACAGTTACATTACCCAGCACAGGTCCCACTGCAATCTCCGTGACAAACTACCAACCTCACCTCCTCACAGCGGAGCTCCCGTGACCTTTTATATTGTGCGTTTTGTTGTTTTTTGTGTTGGTTGGTGGAGCAGTCCTAAGTCAGAAACGTCATATCATGATCTTACGAGTGATTTCTGCAAGAAGCCGTGGTGAACAACAACGTCAGATTGTATATAAGCTTTTGGTGAAACAATGTCATACATCTATGATCATGCGTTACCCTGCGATCCCCAACTGCCAACCCCACAACGCTACGCGCCAATGGAGCTGCAGCAACTTCGGTGCTTCTCTTCCTCTCTTTTCTCCTGGAGGTGTCCATCATTTCCTCTGAAAAGGGCCGACTCTGTAGACCTTGCAACTCTCAAAACGCTGGTTAGTCCATGAGATCAAATTTAGCAACTATCTTTTGAACATCACCATATGTATAAATAATGCAGCAAAGATAATAGAAAAACATCACCATACGTACTGATAATGCAAAAAATATAAGAAACCAGCTTTTGAACATCACCATACGCGTACGTACTGAATGCAGCAAAGAAAATCAGAAACCATCTTTTAAACATCACCATACATACTGATAATGCCAAAACAAATTAGAAACCAGCTTTTGAACATCACCATACGTACTGATAATGCAAGAACAAAGTTTCTCCAGAACTGGGTTTCTAGATGTGAACTTCTATACCAAAGTCAACAGCAGCGGAAACATTCAGGTCCAGGTCCAGTAGACTCACTCGCGCAATGCTCACACCTATCGGGTGCTCGTGGGATCCCATCCCATCCCCACCGCCTAGCCACCCGCCTCTTTTTCACTTGACCTTAAAAAGGCTGGTACCAGGGGACAAGGGTATTATGTTTACTTTTTAACTTCTATTGGGTGATGCTTTAGTCTCCATTTTACTTATGGGACAAATGCACTCTTTGGTGCCTTCATGGAGTGAGCCACCTGTGTGTAGCTTGCACCTCCAACACCCCCACCCAAGCGAGCATAGGGTGAATGAAGTACACCCCCACTTGCTCGTAAAGGACACCCACTTGGCTCTGATGCCATGTCAGAGTTTGTCGGCAGCGGAAACATTTCGGTCCAGTAGACTCACTCGCGCAATGCGCACACCTGCGGGGTGCTCGTGGGATCCCATCCCCACCGCCTAGCCACCCGCCTCTTTCCTACTTGACCCCAAAAGTGCTGGTACCAGGGGACAAGGGTATTATGTCTACTTTCAACTTATATTGGGTGATGTTTTAGTCTCTATTTCACTTATGGGACAAATGCACTCTTTGGTGCCTTCACGGAGTCAACTGCATGTGTGTAGCTTGCATCTCCAACAACAGCGTGGTACTTCAGCCAACTTAGCTCTTCTTAGCTGGTGTTCCATAAATATCTCACATGCATGATGCAGATTACCTTGGCTTTCATTAGGTGGTGTTGAATAGACATATATCACATGGATGAAGCAAATTATGTAGTAGGTAATGGTCATTGGGAGGGCCATTACCATAAATAATCTGGGACCCGGCAACGAGTGGCGGAGGCCACGAGCTGTCCGGGGACCGGATTATTTGTGGTAATGGTCGGACCAATGGACCATTACCTCACATAATTGACCGTTGGGATGATTTGTTTTTCACTTGTGCGTTCTCTCCCTCTCCCACTCTCTTTGTGGTGCGCTCTCCCTCTCCCTCTCCCGTGCTCTCTCTCCTACGCTCTCTCTCTCCCGTGCTTTTATCTCTCTCATGGATGTGCTCTTTTTCTCTTTGTTGTGCCCTCTCTCTCTCTCTCTCTCTCTCTCTCTCTCTCTCTCTCTCTCTCTCTCTCTCTCTCTCTCTCTCTCTCCTTGCTTTATCCTCTCTCCGCCCTCTCTCTCTCTCTCTCTCTCTCTCTCTCTCTCTCTCTCTCTCTCTCTCTCTCTCTCTCTCCATGCATGACCGGGGACCTATATTATACAAAATAATATAGGGTCCAAGACGGCCCAAAAATCTGGCGAATGGCAATTACGTACTATACATCTATTGGGAGGGCTGTGGATACATTGCGCACAACATGAGGCTATACCCCGACCCCGGCACTGTACCACCCGGTTGCCGAAGAGTTGGCGTCTGATTTTTGCCCTACTCTCAGCTGCCCGAAATTTTTTTTTTTTGAGGGCACTGGGCCCCAACCCCTCTTGGCTATTGGGGACCCGGGCCAGTCGGCCCGTGTCAAAATCTAAGGTGTTGAATCAATGAAGCATAAAAGACAACAATAGACTAAAGCCCTACAAGCAATAGACAAGACAATAGGTTCTCCCACGAAGAGCCCAAGCAACTCAATAGGACGACCATCCCACTGGACCAAAAACTGAACCTGCCGATAGCGACGACTTATGCAATAAGCGCACTTGTAAAATAGCAGCTGGCAGGAATGGAAAAAGCTCTGGATCTGTAGGAAATGAGGAATCTCGAGGAGCATCATCCTCAATAGCAGCACGTAATAAACTGACATGAAAGATATCACAAGCCCGAGTAGTAGCAGGTAACTCAAGACGATATGTAACTGGACTGAGGCGCTCAAGAATCTGAAAAGGCACCCACTTTTTCTCGAACACAACTCGCAACCATTGGCACTACCACCTATCCCGGTGCCCACCTCTCCCGAGCACCCACATGCAAGGCAATGGGGGAGTTTCCACTTATATGGCCCATCGAGAAACTCCTCCTTTCGCTTATGGGATTTTCCATAGGCTAACACGTGGCGGTTTAGGAGTGCATCATAGGGAGCCGGTGCCCAGGAGCCACGAGCCAGTTCCGAGAACCTGCTCCCAGCGGGCGCCGGTGGTCGGAGTGCCCAGGAACCGAGAGGGGAATTGGGGGGCGTACACCATGTACGTATTCCCTAGGTGTGATTTAGCATGAGGCCTATTGGGAGCTGGCAGGACATGGGGCTGTAACATGATCAACGATTGGAGAGTTGACACATCATTTAAAAGAAGAAGAGCTCTTACTATTCTATATTTGTGGTTTTAACAAATGATAGTATGTCACATCCACAAATCTGTCCAAACATAGATTACGGTTTTGACATGTTGGTTGGAGGCAATACTCTGGTCACCTATTTGCCTCAGGCTAAAAGCATGGTCTGGTGGTACAACATGGATTGTCAAGGACACTACATCTGGGTAGAAATGCACTCAAAAAAATGTTTATTGTTTTACATTCCAAATTGGGTCCACTAGGGATGAAGAGACTATGACTATTTGTAACAAATTTGCAGGTGTGTAATTCTAAAAATTACTTAATAATTACTTCTGTTACGGGGTACTTGTGATATTTCAAGTGTTTTCAAAACTACTATTTTGTACTTTGAGACTTGCGGCGCTGGTTTGACCATTGATCCCGTAAAAAAATTTCAGCCATAAGCTCTTTTTCCAGTTTTTTTTTTTTTTGCCATTCTGGGTCGCGAATCGCGACTCACAGAATCGCGATTCGCGAATCGCAGACCCAACGAGTCGCGATTTGATGCATCTATGGTTCAGACTACCAAATTTGGGTTATATTTTACTTCAAACTTGTTACTGTCCATTATTACCCGTTTTGATACTTTTGGTATTGTTTTTTCAAGGGAAACAACAAAACTCGTAACATCAATAAACATCCAGGTTTTAGAGGGGGTTTGAAATCACTTATGTCGTGTAACACAATAAGACTTTTTGAATATAGATCGGTGGTAATGAAAATACTCCTCCACTTTGAAAATGTTAACAATGACTTCAATGCAAAAGAAATCTTTAAGAAGTTTCGAGTGAACCAACAATGTATTGAGCTGAACTAGTGTGTTTCTCAGTGTATCTTGATATATAATTTTAATTTATGATGTGGTTTTAGCAAATTTTGTTAGGGAGAGCAAGAGAGAGAGAGAGAGAGAGAGAGAGAGAGAGAGAGAGAGAGAGAGAGAGAGAGAGAGAGTTTGATAGAGTTAAAGATAGTCAAGGTTCCCAATTATAAGAAGGAGTGTAGCCCTTCTTTTTTTCCTATTGAATGCATGGTATCATAAACAGTTTTTTCTTGGACTTGCAACATCCACAAGGAAGGCCATGCCGTTGGGGAGGGAGCATTGTGGTGGCATTCTAGAATAGGATACAACCGTATGATTTGGGAAGTTTGACTAACACTGTTCATGGTTTCTTTTTCTCATTTTCTCTCATTTGATTCATATTGCTATGAATTTTACACACAAATTAAGTTTGGTTTAATGTTCAAGTCGGCTTGGATCAACTTACGTGGTAATTTTGAGGCATATTATTATGTTCTTTAGAAGGGCTCACACAGAAGTGCAGATATCTCTTAGATGCTTTGCGGCGTTGAAGCCTTATTTTTTCCGGAAACTGAAAGAGCGATACACCTGTTGTTGTGTGTACCATATGCAAATGATATATTTTAAGGAGGCGTTTAATCAAATGAGAAAAAACACGTTTTGTCTGCACATGTTCCATCTGCTGCAAAATTCAAGAATCGAATATTTGTAAGGCAAATCAATCTGTTTGTTCCAGCATCAACAATATGTGGAAATTGCTTTTATGTGCAAAGTTTCCTAATTCAGAATACCATGCAAAAAAATGCTTGTTCGGGGACTGTAGTAAATGCGGCATTTGCACATTGCCATTATGTCCCTATGAGACATCAGTGGACAACAGGGAGTTGTCAGTGAAGATTTTTACAGACGTTGCATTAGGGTTTGTTGATGAGGGTGGTTCTATCAAGATGAGAAAGGATTTGGTAGTGCAAAGAATGCGGAGCACTGTTTTTGTTGACCTGGTTTTAGCACATATGAAGAACTTCATCAAGCATAACTTTGTGTTTCGGTGGCAGTCACAACAATTTAAAGACTGCGTATAAAATTTCCTTTAAATGTTGTTGTTTTAGTTATTGACTTTGCAAAGAATTATTCGTTCAAGATGTAAAATGAGATACAGTCCATGCATTGGTGGTCTAATCAAGTCACGATACTTTTGCACATAACGTATGTCAGAAACTCTGCAGGTGCAGCTGAAAAGACTCTTCATTTTCACATATCAGACGATAAGTTGCATGACACTCTATTCGTACAACACTGTCTACTACTGCGTGACAATTGGTTGACAGAGAACATGTATAATATGAGGTGTCATTGGGTGTGGTCAGACGGTGCGACATCCCAATTCAAGGCTCAAAGGTCTTTCTTCTTCGTGGCCTGGTATATTTGTTGAGGGTTCCCACTATCTATTATTATTACTCTGTAGTTTTCATGTTTATTACTTCCAATAGTACCAAAATTGGTATTGAACTATAAGACTTTAACTACATAGTCCGTCTTGTAGTACCAAAATACACTGTTTTGGAGTACCAATCTTGGTACTATTATCCTGATAAATATAGTACCAAACTGGGTCTATATGGGACACTAGTTATATTACTAAACTGTTTATTGCAACCTACATAAAAATAAAAAATCTAAAACTTTGTTCGTTTTTTTTTTTGTTTTGTTTGGCCAGATATTATCACTTGACAGGTTTGTAAATGATGCATAATTTTTCTGCCTCAGGCCATGAAAAAGACAAGCACGACGAAGCAGCTGCAGTCATGAAGAGACTCTCACTCATGAAGAGTTGAAACCAGATAGCTGGACCTTGAAATGTGCAACAAATGTGGTCACATATCTGAAAGAAACATTAGGCCAAAAGGAGAAGCTCACAGTTGCAGTACAAGAGCCTGGTCAGCAAGGATGAGGTGCAACATCATGTGAAATGGGATTGTCAGTGCATCACATGCTCACGCTTGTTCCATTCCATTGACGGATATTCCTAGAATAGTCCATGCTCACTACGATGTCACACATTGTCATATTTTTGCGATTCATGTATTGTAGGCAATGGAGACACCTGACAGAAATGAGATACATCTAAGCTTCTACGACATTTTGGTTAAGGATTCTCTAATTAGAAGTGAAGCTATCTAAGCAATTGTCTAGACATTGTCTAAGACTTTGACTGTCAATAGCATTATCTATGGAACTATCTAAGTGGCTACAACAGTGTCTAAAATAGTTTGTCTAAGGAACTTGTTGACCGCTTGGAAGACAATATACAGACAACACGTGGAAGAGTGGAAATATTTGTTTATCCAGCCATTGCTAGAGTTAGAGGTAGCTACCAGCAACGAAGACATTGGGACGCATACGATGACGCCCGCCTCAATGCATCACAACTGCGTGTCCCCACCCTGTCCCCACCATCTACCCCCCTACCAGGCACCTACACACCTTCCTGCAAAGCTCAGCTTTGTCCCATAAGTTTCCTATGGACTGAGCAACTTCTGTATATATTACAAAAATTGTTCATTACTGCCATGTGTGCGTACTCGGGGGCACGCCAGTCACGCCCGGGTCACGCTCGGTGCTCGGAAAAATTTTGGGCTCCAGCTGCCCGCCGCCCACCTGGCGTCGTGTCTGCCTGGCGCCAACCTGGGCCTGCTCGGCACCCCAGCCTACCTGCCCGATGCCACCCTGGGCCTACGCTCGACCCCCTGCCTGCCCGTGCGGCGCCAGCCTGCGCCCTGCCCGGCGCTAGGGCAGGGTGCCCCGAACCGCAAGACGCTGGCACCGGGTGCCCAGAACCGCGATAGCGTCTCACCAAGAGATTTTTTGAGGGCCCGGGCACCCGATCCACGTGTCGCATAGGCACTGGAGCGGGTGTTACTCCCCCTCCTGGGCCAATAAGTGCCAATAAGCGACATCAGTGCTGGTCATTGCCCAATTTGAAGGCTGGATGCGTGGGTTGGAAGCACGACCCTGTCATGCATTCAATCAGTCTTTGACACTGATGAGGGCGTAGAGACTTGTGGGCAGCAAAGATGGTTAACCCTGTAGATATGGCGGCCGGGTGGTGGTCGTGGGCGAGTAGCAATGGAAAGAGCTTTTGAGCATGTGTAATTAGGGTTACACCCTCTTTAGAGTTGTTTGACCTTGAAGGAGTTTATGTCGTTTGCATGAAGTGTGCCTTGTTGCATGCAAGGTGTTAGTTAGGTCTCTTTGATATGAGAAATTTTTCTTGGTAGTTGCATTTTTGGTTTTTGATTGATAATTGATCAGTGACTGACATGTAACCTTGACTGGAAAATGGATTGAACGAATAATTTTGTTATCCTAAAGGTGAGTCGGTGAACTAGGGTTCACGGATTTTGGATTGACGACAAATTATTAAGTTCTCCCGAAATTTTCCCAAGCATGTACCCGTTTAGGGAATATGATTTCTTGGTACTACGTTTTTTTAGCCACTTATAACTCTGGAGTATTCATACTCCCAGTAAATGGAGTTAAGTGGGGTTTTATGTTTTTTCCTTTTCAAATTGGTGGAACACCGATCAGTTGGTTATTGTGGTTTTGATGATTTTGATCATTAAAATTGAACAAACCAAAGCCTTTGAGATACTCGTTAAATAATTAATGGAGGAAAATGCATGGTATTTGGAGGTTATTCTTTATTCGACAAAATTATTTGGAGTGAATACATTGTAGAAAGTACACGAATCCAAATATTATTTTCCATTAATTATAATAGCTTTAACGAAGTAATTCTTAAGCCAGTAAGTGAAAAAAGAGAACAGAACAATTTTATTGATAATTGAAATTAAATAGCTAATTTTATTTCCAGTTAAATCCTATGGTGAATTATATTCAAAAGATCAAACTAGTAGTGTTTTTTATACTAGTAGATGATTTTTGGTATATCGATAATTCAGCCTAGGTATAGGATAGAAATGAAATTGTTTCTGAATTTCTCCTATAGTAATTAATTCTAAACATTTACTAAGGTTGTAAGGTCTTCTTAGTACCTTAGCTGAAATAGATTTTCAGGGAACTGAAAATTCTAAGGAGGGAAGAAGAATGGACATCAGTGGTAGTAAGTGTGATCGGGAAATGTATTTCGCAGTTAGGATTTTGTTAATCTCTGTAAATAATTGCTTAATATTAGATATTAATTTCCTGAATAGAATTCATTTAGTTGAATTCATAACTGATATCTTTGTAACCATTGAGTTATCCGCAGTTTTGGATGTCAATTGTGATGTTAAAAGTAGAATCTGGTACATGGATTACATTGGATCTGTTAATGGATAGAAGCTTGTCCCTAGAGTTAATGCTCTTGGATCTAGGGGGATTCGAAGCTTATCATTAACCAGAAAGGATCAGAATGTAATATTGAATCATGTTAATTCTTTGTTTAGATCACAGGATCAGGTGTGGATTTGGATATCCATCTGATAGGCATGCCATTCATCCAAATAAAGGAATTCTCCAGAGTATGGATGTAATGAACACTAGGGAAAACCCCTAAGATGAGGATAGGAAAATACAAAGAGAGACTGTGGAGCAAAAATCACCCAACCAATCCTAGATCCCTCTTGGAGAATCCTCCTAGATCTAGCTCCCAAGCTATGCCATGTGATAGCAAGAGGAGAACATCTCATCAGGTAACCTAGACCAAGTCGTCGACGAAATAATCACTACCTCAATATATAGAGAGTAGGATCTTGTGCATGAGTCCATGCAATCCCCATGCAGGTCAACTATAAATAGGTCACAGCTCTTTATGCATACCTCCTGCGTTCCATATGTCTCAATTACAGTATCTGGGTCCTCTAAAGGTTATTAGTCACCAACAGGCCTCGACGTGGAATAAAATCTAGGCGTGACCAATAATCTCAAACACTATAGGGCCGATCTACCATATTAGGACTATTCCATGTCCTTAGTGGAATATGGCCGTTACATTCTTCCTCCCTTAAACAGGTTCTGTCCTCAGAACAGAAAAAAAAAAATGAAGTTATTCTTTAAGCTTTGAAGTCTATCCCATGAATCATTATTCTTAGTTTGATCTTTCCATCTGAATGAGTACTCAGAGATGCAACAATTCTACAATTATTTTCCTCTACTCATGAATAGTGATTCAAATTTCCAAAGATACACTAAGCTATAATTCCTCAAAATGGACTGATCTTAACCAAAAGAAGTATTCGTCACCTTCATGTAATCCCAATTACATTAAACACTGGGTGACTTACCTTATCTTACAGAAAATAAGACTTCTTGGTACAAATATTCTTAAAATATACATATATTCTAAAATTCCATAACTCAGTCATCTAAAATCTCTAGGAGATCCATCAAGTCTCAGATAATTTTAACTTAATCCAGAGTACTATAGTTACTCTAATGAGTTAACAGCCCCATTTCTAGCATCAAATGCAAGAAATCAACATCTATCTGTATCTTAATATATTTATCTGTCTCCTACAAATCTGGAGATATAGACTAAACTTTGAACATGTCAGATTTAGGGATATAATTAGTATCCCTCTAATCTCTATGGGTAATTTGTCGTTTATGCATTTTGCTAACGTTGTACATTATTTTCCCCAATATAAGCAGCTGCTAGACAGGGTGTACACTAGACTTTTTGACCAATCTAAGAATTCCACTAAATATAATATATGTAAACGAAAATGTTGTTATCTCGAGTATCAAATCGGATTTGTGTTTTTTCTGTTAGAACAGATTCCAGAAAAATTAGATACATCGATGTTTGAAGCTTAGATCCCTTCATCCTCCACTATTGAGCATTCCATAAAGGATATCAGTCATTTCTTGGTGGATACTCCTGATAAAAACACTAACTATATGAGTGTAGATACTAATAAGCTGAGAGATGCCTTACAATCTCAAGTATGTGCTAGAGTAAAGAAATTTAGAGTTCAATCAACAGATCTAAATCCTTGACTCTCCCAATTGATCAAGAATTACTCATTATCTTAAGAATTCTCACATTTCTCTATAATCTTCAAACGACTTTTAGGTATCAATACCTTCCATTCGCATCCTCTTGCAAAGTCCCATTCTGTGTTTGATATTTTTTGTCCCTCTTTTGTTGCTTTTTGTAGTGTGTCATGCATCCAAAGGGGTTCACACCATCTGTTGCAAGACCAAATCTCACATTTCTTGACTCATTGGCAAAGCTTGGATACTCTTTGTTGATGTGTTTCCATGCAGGTGAATCTGAAGGTACCATCATCATCCCATCCGTAGAGGTATGGTGTGCATGCCAGTCCATAAGTTATGCAAGAGATTTACAACGAAATAAACGTTGCAATCATGGAATTATTGAAAAATGTCGCAAAACTTTGCACGGAATGGTTGCCCCTTGCAAATCATCTCTATATCAAGGAGTATCACAAATGGGACATCTCTTGAGTGATTCGTACCTTCCTCGACATAAAATACAATCTTTTGGACATGCATGATATTGCCTGTAGTCCATCCCGATGTCAGTCAACATCTTTCGTGCCTCATCTCTTGTCTCAGGCATGACATTCCCTTCTGGGAGAATTTTTTTTTCAATATTCTGTACATGACAAAAGAAGTCATTGTAAAAAAAATATCACTCGATGTCCAAATTGTAAATTTTGTTTCAAAGCAAAAATGACAAGTAGATGAAATTTTTTTTACTCAAATTATGATGTGAGGCTTTGGTCACTCCATCTATATTTGGCTTGAAGATTTAATAGAAGTAGAGAAGTCACCAAACGAGATGTCTTTGCTCCAGAATACAATGCGGTCTTTGATTTTTCTCGCAATTTTCTTTCTTCTTTAGACAAAAATGTCTCCTCATCTTGTTTATTGTGTCTAGCTGCTATATTGTTCTCGTACATATCATCCAACATGTCTCCCATGACTTCAAATTCATCATTCATTGGAAGCTCATTTTCATCATTGGAACTTGTTTGCGAAGAAGTAGATCTAGATGAGCTAGATTCAGATGCATTAGTCTCTTGATTAATGCACTCATCAATTTTCATCATCTCTTTTAAACCTTGACATAGACGATGAGGTAACCGCTTTGTATGTGGACCGTTGTATTGCATTCGTCGTCTACGTCGACCATTACGAGGATTATTTTCTCCAACACTAAATGAGGATAAAGAATCCTTTATATCAAAATAACAAGAAGTAGGTTGAAACAATGTTTAATAAACATTTCCTCCCAATACTTGATAGATCTAAATGTTGCATATGAGTATAAATTACCTCTAAGTATATTCTTCTTTTCCATTGGTGCGTTCTTTAAAATCACAATTCGTCAATAGAGGGTGGCCAATGGAACTATTTATATATGCAGCAATGTTTCAATGCACATCTGGACGTCCATCAATGTATGTACGATTTGCCCTTGAGATGTTGCCTCCTTGCATGCGTTGCTCCTCTAAAGAACAAGCATTTGAATTCAAGCCATATACTTGCATCCTCCATTGGTGACGACACAAAGCATGCCAATCACCCCAATTGTATTGAGGTCCTACATATGGCTTGTCACAACACTATTTAAAGGGACCTCAGTACTACTCAACGCAAAAAGGCCCAAACCAACCTCAGGAAAGTGGTCACTAGGCATGATCATGTACATTCGACCCCAATATGTAAATGGTGTTCCATTTAATGGTAATGGTGATTGGAGTGGCCAACACGAATATCTACTTCTAATAAGGGCCTTTACTAGTGGTTGCAAGCTAGGTGGAAGAGGAAGGTCGGACAAAGAACCTAGAATGTCTTTTGACACATCAACAGTGTGTAGTAATTTGCAATTATCTTTCAAACTAGTCATAATACGTCCAAGACGTGTTCTCTTTTTTAAAGGGGTGGTCAAGTTTGTGGAATCTATGTGGAGTATCGTGGAGGACTCATGTGCAACATCTAGGATAGGTGTGGTTGGGTGGTAAGAACGTTCTAGAGATTTTGAGACATGGACTGAATCACAAGGCATTGATGAACTAATTATATCATGCAAGGGGTCATCATCAACAAGAGCATCATCTAGGGCCAATGATGATCCAAAATCAATATTCATGTGATTTATCCTATCAGTAATATTCTCGATCTCTCTTGCAACTCTTTTTCTTGAAACCAACTTATGGTCCTTTTTCTGCAAAAGTTGAAAATGTTAGATGTATCTCTCTCTCTCTCTCTCTCTCTCTCTCTCTCTCTCTCTCTCTCTCTCTCTCTCTCTCTCTCTCTCTCTCTCTCTCTCTCTCTCTCTCTCTCTCTCTCTCTCTCTCTCTCTCTCTCTCTCTCTCAAGCATGAAACATAAATTAATATATAACACAAACCGTAAACCAATAGCATGAAACACACACACAAACACACACACACACACACACACACACACACACACCACACTGACCCTAAACACACATGAAGAGAAAAATAGAGAGAACATCATAGAGTGCTAATCAAAACTCCCAAACCACACGATTATATCCTACTCCAGAATGTCACCACATGCTCCCTCCCTGCGGTGTTTGGACTTTTTTGTAGAACTCATCTTCCAACAAAAAACATTTGAACCACGCCTTTAAAGGAAGAAAACAAGGGCTACACACCTTCCTAGAATTGGGAGTGTTGGTTACCTTTCAATCTTTCATCTCTCTCTCTCTCTCTCTCTCTCTCTCTCTCTCTCTCTCTCTCTCTCTCTCTCTCTCTCTCTCTCTCTCTCTCTCTCTCTCTCTCTCTCTCTCTCTCTCTCTCTCTCTCTCTCTCTCTCTCTCTCTCTCTCTCTCTCTCTCTCTCTGACGTGAATGAGTCTATTATGGGTGATTGAATATGGAAATCAAGATTAACTACATCTAATCATTCTATTTGAATTTTTTCTTTTAGAAGCAAGTGAGACATTAACTTCATCTAATCATTCTATTTAAATTTTTCCTTTTAGAAGCAAGTGAGAGATTAACTTCATCTAAATATTCTACTTGAATTTTTCCTTTTAGAAGCAAGTGAGAGATTAACTTCAAAGTATCGTGGCACTCATCCTATCGCTCAATATTTATTGGCCAAACTATACTTGAAGTGTCATAAGGGTCAAAGATTAAAGTATTTTTGAAAAACACTTTAAAGAGTTTACCTCTCGTACTCTTGGATTCTCTATGTGCACTCCATTGGCCCAAATATGATTGTTGACAATCCTCCTTGTCCGAATCCTAAGGCCTTTGCATTGTGTGCATGTACATGGTATCCTCTCATCATATTCTGGTTGAAACTGGTCCAATAATCCAATTGCAAATTGCACAAATTCTTTCAATGTCATTCAAGTGAAAATTGACAGATTCTAACATGTGACGTATTGTAACATTTGACAAAAATTGACAAAATAGTCTTTGTACATTTAGTGCATTTTCAACCTTCATTTGTGATGGAGTGGTGTCTTGGCTTTCCAAAGAGCAATATACTATATCCAAAGAGCAAATCGGATCACATCACTATTACAAATAAAAAAATTATGACATAAATCAATATACATACATGTGATGGATCAATAGGCGGTCTACGTCGACTGATGGAAGAGCTTGAAGATGAACCAGTCAATAGTTGTTCATTGTACTTTAGTCTTGATTGCTCCTTTTTTCTGTGATAGAGCTCGATTCTTTTTTCTTTCTCTAAATCACGTGGAGGTACGATAATTTTCCTAGAATTTCTAATCTAAAAGTCTTCAATACTCTTTCACTCCCATTCTCCACTACTTTCTAACTTTTAAAGTTTTTCTTTGATACAATATCTTCAAGTGGTAGGTCAAGTGGAAGGTCAAGTGGGAAACCATCTAGGAGAAGAGCTCGTGAGGAGCCCGAAGAATATAATCAAGAGTGGTTTGAGAATCTATCTCCTCAACAAAGAGATAGAATAAAAAATCTTGTGTTATCGTCTTCGGGTGAATCATCCGAGAGAAGAGCTTCCGAAGATGCCCCTTCCTAAGAATCGTGTAGTGTGTATTATGATCTTGATCCACGTGGTGGAGTTATAAAAAATACGAGTGGCAATGTAGTTCATGCCCGTTTGCATGATTTAGTAGCTTTATATTTTGGTAAAGATTACATGATTGATTGGTCCTCCCAATCGTTTGAAGACAAAAATAAAATAATAGAGACTTTGTATTCTGAATTCCCTCAATCCAATGCTTTTAGTAGGACTTGGGCCTTGAATACAATGTGCCTTTGGATTCGAAACAAAAGGCAATTGATGAGAAGAGCCGTGAGGAATCCCAAGAATCCCACAAAACCTGGACAGTGCTCCAAAGGGGATTGGAGGAAGGTGAAAGAGGAATTGTTGCAAAACAATCCCCAAAAGTATGAACAACAACGTAGGGCCGCTGCCGAGAAGCTTTTAGAACATGGCCAAAGTCACTTGGGATTGGGAGGAATTTGTAAGTGCAATATTTTTTCATATGATTCTATTTTTGTAGTGAGATTGTTAATGTTTTTTATTGCTAAACTATATTGTATTTCTAAACTATGTTTTTTTTGTTGAATGTAGCTGAGTGATTTTGGAAGACACGTGACCGTCGCGGAGTAGAAGCAAGGTTATGATCATGGATATGCCAGCCTTAAGGCTTTTATGGAATCCCATGGATTGTTTCTATTCGTAAACTCTTAACCTTCATTGTTTTGTGATTGTTTACTTTGTGGTTTACAAGTAAGTTTAATCTCAATTTAATTAAATCTTTGATTATTTTGTAGGGAGACTCTACAACTTCAAGTGTTTGTGATGTGGAAGAAAATGTGGAAGAGAACGTGGAAGAGTACGTGAATGAAAGCGAAAGGGAGTTTGAAGATGTGGACACCAACGTACACCTACAAGATGAAGGAGGCAAGGAGGGAAGAAGTGATGATGAGTAGAGGTTCTTAAATTAAATGTAAGGCCTTGTAGAAGGCAATGTAGGAAGAGAGAATTTATTCTCTCATCAATGTACTTGTTTTTAAATCAATCAATATAATGTTTTGGCATCACATCATTCTTGCAAAATTTTTGAATGCATATATTTTTAATCCATAAATGCAAATGTATAGTCTATTGAATGCACATCTATTGATTGCAAATGTATCTATTGATGTATTCAATGCAATGTATAGTCTATTTAATGCACATCTATGCAATGCAAATGTATCCATTGATGAATTCAATGCAATGTATCTATTTTAGCACATGATTTGCATGCTAGAATGCACAATAAAAAGTAATGAAAAGCACAATGGAAAGTAATGGAAATAGATAAGACATTAAGTTATCAACTAAATATCAAATGAATCAAAATAAATGTGAATTTACCTTTACTATTGTATCTCCATTGTTTTGCAATCTTTGCTTTTCCTTTTGCATGCACTTGATCTTTGAATCCTTTGCAATGAAAGCTCATTTTTCATATCCAAACCTACATCACAAACAAAAAAGATCTTAAAACTTATGATCACAAAACACATACTATTATCATCCATCAATGAACTAAAAATCCTAAACACTATCAATCTTCTCACTCACATTCATCCTCATCTCATTCTCACTCCCATCTATACTCTCTTTTTCTCTCTCTCTCTCACAACACAAAAATAAAAAGTCACCTCTATTTTTGGAGCAAACCACATTTTGGTTCGCGCCAAATGTTTTTTTGTTGGACAAAATTTTTTGCGCGGATTATCCACGCGTGGATAATCCACGCAAATTCTAGAAACCTTTTTGCATGGATACCGTGTGGATATTAAAAAAAAATATCCATGTGGTATCCACGGCCTCAACTCTCTAGATTTTGCGTGCATAAAGCAAATTTTGCATGGATAATCCACGCATGGATAATTATCCACGCAATATCCACGCACTATCCATGCAAAAGCCGAGTCTTTTTTACTTTATTTTTACTATGGCGTGGATTATCCACGCGACATTAGAATTCCTATTTCCAGCTCCGGGTGTCAAAGGTTTGCCCAGCTGCCGGTTGTCGGACTTGGCGTGGATCATCCACACATTTTGAATTTCACGACATCCGACCGATTTGCTGCCAGAAAAGACATTTGCGTGGAACATCCACGCGTGGATAATCCATGCGCTCGTAGCCACGCATATATCCACGCCTATATCCACGCAAATTCTTTTTTGCCCGCGCGTCCTCCTTTGTATTGTGTGTGGATATTTGCATGGATATTTGCTATATGTGTTCTTGTGGTTCCTTCACTCTTAAGACAAAAGTATGTGCACTCTCTCCTTTCTTTTGATAGCTTCTATAGATTTGATTCTTCAAAGCTAACATCCTAGTTTGGTTCTTGGATTCATAGAACTTTTGCAAAGTCTCCCAAGCATCTTGAGCCGAAGTGCAATCTCGTAACTCTCTTAAGAGTTCATTTGCAACATTCATTTTTATGAATGTAGTGTAATATTGCACCTTTAGATGTATTTGGCCACTCACAAGCAAAAATTGATCAAATTTGATGAAAATTTGATCTAATTTGATGCATAAGTCAAGCAATGGTTGGACTGAACATAAATCACTTTAGGAGGTGTCCTCTACACCTTAGAATAGCCTTGAAGAGTCCCCAAATCTCTGATCTCCCCTCTCCTTGAGTGCTAGAAAGCCTCCTCTATGAAATCACCTCCAAAACTCGGTTAGAAATCAATGCTTGGAGCAAGAAAAGCTTGCTATCTTGGTAATGTGGATTGAATACAACTTTGACTCCGGTTTTAGACACCTAAATGCCTGCAAATGAAGTCACAAAACACCAATCTCCAATGGATTTGATGTAAAGTTTTTAGCACGTGTGAACTTCACCACACACCTTACAAGATCTTACTGAGGTGTTGTGGTTGCACAAGATCGATCAAAGAATAGTATGCTTGAAAAATCTAAGGTAAGGGCACAATGGAATACATCTGATGAAAAAATCTAACTCTTCACTATGAGAAATGAATGTCAAACATTAGTCTAAGTATTCAGTATGGAAAAAAAAGGTTGCTCTCGGGTAGAGAGAGAAAATCAAGCATGAATAACTCGGGTAGAGAGAGAATGAGTCCAAAACACCAAAATCTCAATATGCACAGTATGGTAAAAGATGCCTAGCTTTTCCTACATGAGAGAGACTCAAATTCCTATAGTGGAGTTGCATGGAAAGTCCACTTAACTGAACTAATTCACCTACCAGAGATCCACATGTGTAACTGCATGCATGTATGTTTCATGTACTGCATGTCAACTCATAAAACTGCCTAGACATGTGTAGATCACTGAAACTACTTTGCATGTTGCATGCACTGATTGCATGTGGCTTGCATGCATACGGTATGACATTGCATGTTATCTAAACTACTGCATGTCATCAAAATAGAACCTATCTAACTCAAATCCAAGCTACACTAGAAGGATATGTGCTCAATTCACACTCCTTTTATGTACAACATGAAATTTAGTGAAAATTACCATGGACATGGCCCCAAACTCGAGATAGGAAGATAATATTTTAATAATCTTCACACTCCTCCTTAGAATTTATGTTCCTATCGACATAGATTTTGAAATTAGGCCAAGGTTTGACCTCATCTTCATAAAGACATTCTTGAGTAGAGGTTTGGTGAGAAGATTTGTAGCACAATCTGAAGATGAAACATGTTCCAATGAGATCTCTCTCCCAATGACTTTTTCTCTTATAAAATGATGAGCCACTTCAATATGCTTGCTCCTTGCATGAAAGACTGGATTATTTGCAAGAGTCTGAGCATAAATGTTATCATTCTTGATAATTGGAAGACCTTCATCTGCATAACACTTTAGCTCCAAAAGTAGCCTTTTGATCCATAAAACCTCCTTGGTTGTGGTTGTAAGAGATTTGTATTCAGCTTCACAGGATGATAAAGAAATAGTTGCCTACTTCTTTGATAGCCAAGAAACCAAGTTCCCTCCAAGAAATATAGTGTAAGCACTTGTGGATTTCCTATCCAACCTGTCTCCTGCAAAATCTGAATCTGAAAAAGCAATCAAAATCAGATCTTCTCCTTCATAGAATAATCCATAATCCAAGGTAGAAGATATATACCTCAAGACTCTTTTAGCCAACTTCCAATGATATAACTTTGGATCCTACATGTGTTGACTTAGCTTATGAACACAAAAGCTTTGATCAGGCCTCGTCATTGTTAACCAAATAATTGAGCCAATAAGACTCCTATAAAGAGTGATGTCCTCAAAGGATTTTTCATCATTTTTCATAGGAACTTTTACAGTGTGCTCCATAGGTGTATCTATGCCTTTACAGTTCTCCATATGGAATTTCTTGAGCATGGAAAGTGCATATCTATTTTGGCTTATAAATGCATGACCTTTCCAAAAATCTATTTCAAGGCCTAGAATATAGTGAAGAACTCCTAAGTCTTGCATCTTAAACTCACTACCAAGTGCATGCTTAGTTTCTTCAACTAACTTCTCATTGTTTTCACAAAGAATGATATCATCTACATAGATGAGAAGTATAATTACAAAGTTATCTACAAATTTATAATACAGAGAAGGGTCATATTCACTTAGACAAATCCGAGTGATATGAGATAGGATTTGAGCCTTGCATACCAAGACCTTGGTGCCTATTTAAGTCTATACAGACTTTTGAACAAAAGACAAACTTTTGATTCATCACCTTCCTTCACAAAACCTGGAGGTTGCTCCATGCCAAATCTCCTCCTCAAGGTAACCATTGAGAAATGCATTAGAAACATCAAGCTGGAACAAACTCCATTTGTGAAAACATGCAAGAGGGATGAGTATTCGAATTGTTTCCATCTTTGCAACTGGTGCAAAGGTGTCTTCATAGTCAAGGCCTTTGATCTGTGAGTAGCCTTTGGTACAAAGTCTTGCTTTATACTTATTGATAGATCCATCATGATTATACTGGATTCTGAATACCCACTTACATCCAATCACATGCATGTTGTTTGGTGGCTCCACAAGCTCCCATGTGTTGTTTGACATCAAGGCTTCAAACTCTTGGGTCATTGCTTCAACTCACTCTTTGGATTGAAGTGCTTCTTGAACATCTTTAGGCTCTTCATCTGATATAAAAAGTGCATGATAGAAAGTTTCACCTTCCACTTTCCTTCCTTCAGCATCATAAGTGAGCCTACTTGGCTCAGATCTTGCTCGTGTAGATCTTCTTGGTGTGGTAGCTTGAATTTGCTCCTCCTCAAGCCTCGGCCTCACCTCTTCTTGAACAAAATCAAGATTGATGATTGATCTTGCATGAGACTCCTTGACCTGTGCATCATCCAAGTTAAACTTCTGATCTTCATGGAAGATCACATCTCTACTAACAACCTTCTTGTCAATAGAGGGTAAATAAATTTTGTATGCCTTTTTGGTAGATGCATATCCTACAAAAATTCCTCTTACAGCACTAGGATCTTCCTTCTTCCTAGTTTCTAAAAGCACATGCACAAAGCATACACAACCAAAAATCCTAAGATGATCTACCTTAGGCTTCTTTTTATACAACATCTCAAATGGTGTCTTTCCTCCTATTGCAAGATTTGAAAGCCTATTACAAAGATAGTTTGCACATGCATTAGAGAAACTCAGAGCCCAAAGAGGGCCTTTGAAAAAGATGTTTTTTTATTCTTTTCTTATTTTTGTTGCCATGTCGACCAATTGAAACCTTGAAATCGGGGTTCTACGTAACGTAGAATTTTTCAAATATAAATAAAATAAAAACTTTTTAAATATATTGCTGTTTCGTCAAACAACATGTGGAAATGCTATTGGTTGATGAGGCCTGCCCTTCCAGCTCATCACTGCCCAAAGAGACCCAAAAATACTAAAAATGAATATGACAGATGGTTGAGATGAGAAAATCGATGTACCATTAGTGTATACGCATTGTCAAACCATGGTTAATAGGAATAACCAGAGTTAATTTATGGCACCAAATAGATCAATGTTTCAAATTTTTGCCAACACTTTTTCTCAGATTCATGGCCTTTTGGCTATGCATATTTTCAGATTCATAGTTCATTATTTCAGATTTTTGCATGCATATTACGAATGGCGCCATCAAGGAAGCCGTGCTCCTCAATCGACTATGTGCTTCTATTCAATGAGACATATGATAATGGATTATTGGTGCCAAGAAAATATTCAAAAAACTCTTGGTTTTGATGCATCCATCATCAAGAGGAGCATTTAAAAAAAGAAAAAATCCAAAACTATCATTTCGATCTTATTGGAAGGCCAGAATTTTGGATTTCAAAACATTATCAGGAGGAAAATCTATTTCTGAAATTCTAGTCCAACATGTATATATGCATTCAGAGATAAATGTGCAAGGATTCAATCGTTAGGATCACAAAAAAAACAACTGTGAGTATTGATATTTTTGATATTTTGATTTTTTTCATTTATAAATATCTAATAATAAACTTGCCAATCTGATCATTTTTCTCTTGTAGATTTATATCCATCCAACATAAATGAATGGGAGCCGAGTGGATCTTTAGCAAGTGTGTTAGATGTTATTCACACTGATATTGGACAGCTGCAATATCGAGGTAGAACTGCAAAAGATCTAGCTGATAGTGGAATCTTTTTTTATGAATCAATGTAATTCCTGATACAAAAGAAAATTTTGGACAAATAGTACCAATTTCATTACCTAGTTTTGAAAGTGATGAATGGATTGCACCAAATGCTACAATTTCAGGATCATTTCGTTGCAAGATATATAATGATGTAAAAAATTCATTAAAAATGAGCACGAGATCAAAAACAGTCAAATTGAGTTGGTTTATTTCCTTGAATAAATTTGTGGATTTCTTTTCAAGTGTCAATATACACAAAATCTCAACGATGTTTGTATGCAAAAATTTATCAGATAGTTTATTATCTGAACTTATAAATGAAGGCTAGGACAAAAGATCAGATGGAGAAATAGAATACAGAATTAAAAGGTCTTCCATGTGCTTCCGTTATCAAATTGAAAAACAAATGTTGAGCTTATGCTTCCATTATTGGAAAAAAAAATAAAGGTAAATGGGTACCACTCGATCAAGACTTAGAAGTCAGTGGACATTCAAAATGAAAAAATATTAAAATTATATACAATGATGTCGTTTTGACATGTGTTGAGGTGGAAGAAGATTGGAGTCTAAACTACATTCGACAAGAACTATTGCTCCTACAAGATGATGTACTTTTAGACTTCAGATTCATTTTCAATGGTAAACTCGTAAGTAACTGTAAACACTTGATCTTTTATGAATAGTTTCAGTCAAAACTTTCTAATACAAACTCTGTACTAACTCTAACTAACTTTGTATTAGTTTTATGCAGGTACGTAAAAGACATGAGCTCGAGATCAAATGCAGAGATATTGGCGAAACAATCCAACTTATGGAAGAACATTGAGACTCACTATCAGTAAATACATGCCAATGTCTTTTTATCATTATGAAAAAATTGCATTTCATTATTAGACTAGGGACACAAGTTGATTATAAGAATCTAAACCCATAAACGGGTTGTTTACAAGTAAAATGATGTATCTTTTTTTTTTATGTCTCTCTATTTACAAATAGGTCTCTATTCAATTAATTTTTCTATATTTTCTATATCAGTATTAGGAACTGATAAAGCAACATCTCCTTCTATAATCTCGCCCTCCTCTGTTTAGGGAAGGGCCCCAATGCCTTTTAAGACAAGAGGAATATCTGCTACAAAATTGTCTTCCTCTATATTAGAAAGGACTTTTATTCCTTTTTATTTATATAAAATAAGATCTGCATCCTGAACAACCTGAAAGGCTATTAAGACATGAGCAGCTTCTTTCTGAGGGCCCTAGAAGACATGGGGTCTCTTGGTCGAGATAACTCTAGGAGGAAGGGAAGCAGCTGGCCTTTGAGATCTAGCCTTCTTGGGGACAGACTACTTTCTCTTCCTCCTAGAGGTAGTAGGCAAATCGGTTCTATCTAGAGGTAGGTCTCTGGAGGTGCTGGCATTATCAACATGCAGACCAGAATATCTGTCTTGAAGCCTTTTGAGAATGACGAAATCCTTTGGTATAATGGTGATACGCTTACCATGCACTGCCAAAAGACACGAATCCTCAAAAAACTGGGACAGAAAATCTTCTGCAGCACCCTGCAAGACCTGCATGGCTATTACGGCAAAACGAACATCTAGCCCAAGTGACAGAGTGACATTCCATACAGATCAGCCGAAAGGAGCTCTAGGGATCAACAATAAAGTTGATCTCTGGAGTTTTCTGATCTCCCTCAACCAAACCTGCTTCTTGCCACGCTTACGGCCAGTACTAGGAAGAACACGGGAATGGGATGGCTGTACAGTGGTGATGGCATGGGCGGTGGATTTGGTCCTGGCCATCATTCTTGGAAGAAGAAAATTAACAAAAAGAAGTTTGAACAAAAGAAAAGTGGATCAAAACAAAAAAAATTGCAATGAAAGGGCGCTTGAGATTGATACCAGCACTGAATATCGGTTTTGAGCACAAGATCTACAGAGATTATTTGTAGAAAAGAGATGCGTGTTCAAAAGCGATATTGCACAGCAGCCGGTATCGGACTCGAGCGCACTGTAAGAGGGCAGAAGCTTGAAAGATGAAAGAGCGCAGTTGAGAGAAATATTGGGAGCTAAAAGCAAAAATTTTGCGAAAAAAAATGAAAATTTCGAGGACTTATATATACGAAATTTTTGCACGTGTGAAAAGATGGCCGAGACACTTGTCGTCAGATGATAAGACCATGTGGAATGTCCGTATTGATAATGATGACCCAATTATGAGGAAATGTGGGCTGAGACACGTGTGCAAAACCCTAATCGACGTGTGTCATTCTTGCACGTGACAGATGTCAGATCAATCATACTAGGTACATCACATTTAATTTGGCCAATCACAAATCAACACGTGTTCCTTCGCCACTACTCCACGCGTTCAATTTTTTTTTATAAATATGTCTTTTTGGGCTCGAATTTTCACGCAAATTCACGATTGCTTTGCTGGATATCGATTTCAAGTGCGCCGCTTACTCTCATTACATCTCGTTGGCTATTATGCGCCTGGATCTGTACTGCATCGTCCGGTATTGCATTCGAGCATGTCTCGCAACCCTTTTCTTTTTTGCTCGTTGTTCTTGCGCTCGGATCCGATACTCCAACTTCAAATATCTCTCTCGAGCGCAAGTTGATTTGACGTGCTTGTTGGACCTCGGGTTTGCGCCTGAGAGCGATATTTGGAACTTCAGTTCTATTATTTTTGTTTAAAATGTCTAATTTTGAATTTAGTTTGTTTTTTTTTTTTAATAATTTTTCGCACATGTGAAAAGACGGCCAAGACACATGTCGTTAGATGACTAGACCACGTGGAATGTCCATACTGATAATGATAACCCAATTATGGGGACACGTGGGCTGAGACACGTGAGCGAATCCCTTATCGACGCATGTCATTCTCGCACGTGACAGATGTCAGATCAATCATTCAAGGTACGACGCATTAATTTTGGCCAATCACATGTTGACACGTGTTCCTTCACCACTCCTTCACACGTGCAAAAATCTTTATATAAATAGGTCTTTTTTGGCTCGGATTTTCACGCAAATTTACGATTGCTTTGCCGGATCGTTGCCTTGACGTACTGGTCTGACCTGGGGTTTGCGCCTAAGAGCAATATTTGGAACTTCAGTTCTATTATTTTTGTTTAAAATGTCTAATTTTGAATCTAGTTTGCTTTTTTTTTTTAATGAATTTGGTATTACTGATAGGTTGGACTATTTCAAATCTCTTTTTTCTCCTTTTCTTTTTATTTTACCTTCTAAAATTGAGGGCCTTGGTGTGGAGGCATTTTTTGAGATATATCTCAGATTTAAGTCCCTGCTTAGTACTCCGTTATTTAGGTCTCAGAATAAAGACATGATTCATTATCAGGACCTGGTGGCACTCAACAAGCATATCTACAAAGCTAAGCTTGACAGAATGTTTACTCAGTTACAATGATTTCAAGTCTGTAGATGAGTGCCCAATTCATAGTAAAAAATGTAGATTTGTTGGTTTTCAGTCTGCTTTTGTTTTTTTTTCTCTTGTTAAATTTTTTGACGATTCGGACTCTGTGCCCTCCACTTCTGAAGCAGCTTCTTCTAGTGGTACAAAGTCTGAAAAGTCAAAGATTGTAGATATAGATACCTTTTTTATTGACATGAGTGTTAATTTAGATGATTGTTCTGATTTTGATCCTGCTCGAAATAGGACTACTTTTATAGGCCCTAGAATGCCCACTACCCTTTCTCCTTCTGATAAATCTTTGATCACTTTGCCTACTTATAATATAGATAATAATTCCTTTTTGACAATATCGGATATATTGGATCTTTTTGACTTTACTGAAGCTGAGACTCTTTGCATTTTGAGCAAAGAGCTTGATGAATTTTCGGACATAATTGATTTTGATGCTGATAATCTTCCCCCTGGTGTTGACGATGTACATAATGATAAGTTTTATTCAGGGAAAGATTGCTCGAAAATGGCCGTGGAGGAAATGCGCAACAAAGAAGATGATCTACCTTCCGAGGAGGAGTTTCTTAGAATCCAAAGTCAACTTGGTTTTTCACAGCCAACTATCTATTCACCAACAATATTGACATCGAAAGGTGGACATAATATTGATGTCGAATGCGTAAGTTTTTGTCTCTTATCAAGTACTAGTAGATTTGTTATGTCAGATTATATATTGGAGCTTACTTTGTTTTTTAACATTTTAGGAAATAATTTTCCTTGATGATTTTGCAATTCATCGAGGAGGACAGAGATCTTCTACGGGAGAATTTTCAAGAGATCATGCACTCGGGCACTATCTAAAGTCCTTTAAGAATAATGAGATAAGTGTTGCCCATTCAAAGTTTCATCAACATAGTGAAACTATGATTATGGCAATCAAGGCACTGTCTCATTTTCTTGGAGGACATAATTTTAATAAGGTGCATAAAATAATTATAAGTATTTTATGGCTATGTCAACATGAATGCTATGTTGTTTTCTTGATCTTGGCTTTACCTTCTTTACTATGGCTAATTGATTGGTTTGGCACAATGACATACCAAATATGTTTTGTGACTCTAACTTTTAAAGGGAATAATGACATTGGATGTCACATGTTACATGCTTTTATCTCAAACCCAATGCGTTTCATGCTATGGATATTGATAATTTTTTGTAAATTGTATACTTTTGACCAAAAGGTATGCCATATATTGGCAGTTTCAATTACTTATATTGGCATCGTGTGCAAAGTATGACACATGCAAAAGTAGGTGGCAACATTAATCACTTGAACAACCATCTTTAATTCAACCACGTTCATGTAAATTCGTCCATTTGGTCCTAGATATGCATCACCAATTAGGATGCAACAAGGAAATATAAACGTATTAGGCAAACATCTTCCATCCCAGTGATAGACCATCATTCTTGGCCTTTTAATAGTTATATCTATTCCCAAGGTTTTATGGCAAGTGCAAAATCGCCATGTCCTTAAAGCCATTAAAAATAAAAGAAAGGTTCATACATTTAGCATGAACTAAATCCACGCATGTTTTACTATAATTGTAATACTCCCATCAAATCAATTGCAAATAGCCATTATAGTCACGTCTAAATTATGTGGCACTACCTTGCATGGCAATTTGGGTTGGGCCTGAAAGTGCCATGAAACACTTGAAATCCATAATTTAGTTATGATTTGGGCCCTCCTATCCCATAACTTTGGGTAATTATGTATTGGTTAATTGAGAGTGATATTGAGTGATAAAACCCTTATTTCCCATTCATTGTGGCCTTTATTCTAACATCCAAATGTGCAATTGTGATTACTTTCATGATACAAGTGGTTTTAGCCTTCTTGTATGTGTATCAAAATGTTACAAATTGGTTCTTTGTGAAGATTGTTTCAATCGTTTCAAAGTACATAATTAGTGGTTATGTTTCTAGTTACAAGCCATTTCAAACCTTCTAGTATAATGCTTTAATTATTACACACACTCTAGAAGTTATTTGGATCTTTGGTAACTTGAGGCAAATAGGAGACAAAAATATTGCCTCCAACCAACATATCAAAACCATAATCTATGTTTGGATAGATTTGTTGATGTGACACACTATCATTTGTTAAGACCGCATATATAGGATAGTAAAAGCCATCCCATAAGGAAAAGGATGGGACTTGAATATTGACAACACAAACATGGTTGATGCGGATATAGAAATATCTCCAAGTTCTCTAAATATTATAGAAAATACAATAAATGAATCGAATGATTCTGACACAAACGACAATATTGATAGGGTCCGATTACTATAATGATGATGAAAATCATCTAAGCGGAGATGAGTTGCAAGATGTATTGGCTGATGAATTTGAATCTTGTGATGATGAATAAATTATATATATATATATATATATATATAGTTTGATATATAAATATATCAAATATATTTTGCCACGCGTGGCAATATAAAATTACAATTCTCTAGAATTTTCTCTGAAGATTTGACACGCGTGGCAAATCTCCAAAATTACAACAAGTATATTTTGCCACGCGTGGCAATATAAAAATACAGTTCTCTGGAGTTTTCTCTGGAGATTTGCCACGTGTGGCAACTCTCCAAAATAAATGAATATCAGATTGTCAGGTGAGAGGCAGTTAAATAACAGCCTTGCGTAGCACTTCCACGTGTGGCTTTACCACGTCGCACAATGTTGGCGCTCATTTTTTTGAATTTTGGTTTAAAAAAATTTGCGTGGCACTGCCATGCGTGGCAAAGCCATGAGGAAAAAAAAAATCATTGCCGGACCCACCTCCAGCCTCGGCAAGGTCCCCGAAAAATTTTGGGCATGGATGTACCACGCGTGGCAAAGCCACGCAAAGAAAAATGTGAAAATTTTGATTATCGGGTTCGTGTGGCAGCGTCGCGTGGCAAAACGCCCATATGTGTAGTTGTGGATGCCATAAGTCTCAATCCCCAGGGGAAGGAAAGCATCAGTGGGGTGCCTGTCGGAGTACTTGGATGTTGGTTGATAAGCATAACCCTTCAAGACCATGTGAAGGTAAGATTTATGTATGGAGAATGAATTTTCTGTTGACAATTTTTTGGCAAGATGATCTAATGAAAAGATCTCTTATGAATTTATTCACTTATGTAAAGGATGCGTGATGCTACTCACGATGGCAAGTTTCTCTCTCTCTCTCTCTCTCTCTCTCTCTCTCTCTCTCTCTCTCTCTCTCTCTCTCTCAAACACACACACACACACACACCCCACCAACCAACCAACCTAGGCTAATCCTATCCTTGATTGAATACAAGACAAAAGTTATGTGGCCCTTCCCTTGTGTAATGTCAATGTGTGAAGGTGGACATTTTACGTTTTATTTATTTATTTAGGTTTGCACGGTACAGCCATACGGCCACATGTGAGACCACAATTTTTTCCAGGCTGCACGGTGCGGTCGTACGGCCGCACGTGGAGACTGGGTTTTTTTTTTTTTTTTGAGCAGTTCCTTTTTTCGCATATCTAATGCAAATTTTTAATATTTTTGTCGATCTTGTTGTTTGATGAAATGAGCATGTACAGAACCAATGACAGTCTACCACATAGCACACGCACATTTCACCATAATGTGCATGTGCTATGTGGCACTTTCCACCAGAGAGCTCATGTGCTATGTGTCAATATTTGATTGTTTGATTATGACAAGAATGATCACCTCAGATTTTGGTTGCAAAATTCACATAAACACTGTGTTGGGGGAGGTGCAAAATAGGAAAGAAACCTTAGCACTTGGCTATGACGGTTTGGATTCTCTATGCCCATGGAAATGGATCGCTCATGGCCCTTAATAATACCGTGTGACCACACGCTAAACGACGCCTCACTGCCTCAGGCTTTCGCCTTCCTCTGGCCACAGTTACATAACCCAGCACAGGTCCTTCTGCAATCTCCGTGACAAACCATACCAACCTCACCTCCTCACAGCGGAGCTCCCGTGACCTTTTATATTGTGCGATATGTTGTTTTTTTTGTTGGTTGGTGGAGCAGTCCCAAGTCAGAAACGTCATGTCATGATCTTACGAGTGATTCTGCAAAGAAGCCGTGGTGAACAACAACGTCAGATTGTATATAAGCTTTTGGTGAAACAATGTCATACATCCATGATCATGCGTTACCCTACGATCCCCAACTGCCAACCCCACAACGCTACACGCCAATGGAGCTGCAGCAACTTCGGTGCTTCTCTTCCTCTCTTTTCTGCAGGAGGTGTCCATCATTTCCTCTGAAAAGGGACGACTCTGTAGACCTTGCAACTCTCAAAACATTGGTTAGTCCATGAGATTAAATTTAGCAACTATCTTTTAAACATCACCATATGTATAAATAATGCAGCAAAGATAATCAAAAAACATCACCATACTGATAATGCAAAAAGTATAAGAAACCAGCTTTTGAACATCACCATACGCGTACGTACTGAATGCAGCAAAGAAAATCAGAAACCATCTTTTAAACATCACCATACGTACTGATAATGCCAAGAAAATTAGAAACCAGCTTTTTAACATCACCAATATAGGTACTGATAATGCAAGAACAAAGTTTCTCCAAAACTGGGTTTCCAGATGTGAACTTCTTTACCAAAGTCAACAGCTTGGTACTTCAGCCAGCTTAGCTCTTCTTAGCTGGTGTTCCATAAATATCTCACATGCATGATGCAGATTACCTTGGCTTTCATTACGTGGTGTTGAATAGACATATATCACATGGATGAAGCAAATTATGTAGTAGGTAATGGTCATTGGGAGGGCCATTACCATAAATAATTTGGGAGTGGCGGAGGCCACGAGCTGCCCGGGGACCAAATTATTTGTGGTAATGGTCCGACCAATGGACCATTATCGCATGTAATTGCCGGTTTGCTTGATTTTTTTTTTTGTCGTCTTTCCTTGGCTCTCCTGTCTTTGCACTCTGAGCAACAAATCTCAATATATATTGATAAATCTGTTGATAATGGGTGGGAACCAGTGGAGGTCGGAATAGATCTCGGAATATATGGATCTATTCAAGACACTATACCATCTTTTATTTCGAGGTCCATTCTGACTTTGTATTTGATTTTGAATATCCATTGAATGGAATAAAACAAACAGATTCATCAATGTATCTTATAGGTAGTTTGTGATCTCTTGTTGATCTTCTGGGAGATGGCTGAGGCTGATTATTTAGTCCTTGGTTCTATTGCTACTGAGCTGCAACACCTTTTGATCCGCCATTGACAAGATGCTCGTCTCTGTGACGATTATTAAAATATTATCTTCCTATCTCAAGTTTGGGGTCATCTCCATGATAATTTCCACTAGATTTCATGTTGTACATATAAGGAGTGTGAATTGAGCACATATCCTTCTAGTGTAGCTCGGATTTGAGTTAGATAGGTTCAATTGTAATGACATGCAGATGTTTTGATAGCATGCAAAGTCTTACTGTATTTATGCAAGCCACATGCAATCAGTGCATGCAACATGCAAAGTAGTTTCTGTGATCTACACATGTCTAGGCAATTTTATGAGTTGACATGCAGTACATGCACCATACATGCATGCAGTTACACATGTGGATCTTTGGTAGGTGAATTAGTTTAGTTAAGTGGACTTTCCATGCAACTCCACTGTAGGAATTCGAGTCTCTCTCATGTAGGGAAAGCTAGGCATGTTTTGCCATATTGTGAATATTGAGATTTTGGTGTTTTGGACTCATTCTCTCTCTACCCGAGTTTTCTATGTATGATTTTCTCTCTCTACCCGAGAGCAGCCTCTTTTTCCCATACTGAACACTTGGAATTATTTTTGACATTCATTTCTCATAGTGAAGAGTTACATTTTTTCATCAAACGTATGCCATTGTGCTGTTGTCTTCGATTTTTCAAATATACTGTTCTTTGATCAATCTTGTGCAATCACAACACCTCAGTAAGATCCTGTAGGGTGTGTGGTGAAGTTCACACGTGCTAAAAACTCAATTCATTATGATGAACTAGAAGGAGTTATAAGATCTTAAAGAGGAGTAGGGAGAGACCCAAAACCCGAGTGGACACTTTTTGAATTGATTATATTGCATGCATGATTCATTATTCATAGTTTTGGTACTCAATCTGATATAGAATTGGATAAGATAAGTTTTTGTTGTCATAGTCACATCATTTCACACAAAGGGTTGTGTTTTGAGTTGAATGTGTGTTTCAAGAGTGTTTTTCATTCATTTGAAACTCATGGAAAAATTTGACATCAGAATTGTAAGTGCTTCATCAGTAGATAGAGGCTAGATCCAAATTCAAAGTGATTGATTTTTTGTTGTGAGCAAGATCTCATATAGCTGTTGCAAGATTTTACATAGGAATTGGTAGTACACCCAATTATTTTGGTTCCTATAGTAAAAGAGAAGCAACACACTCAATTCCATTTGTTGTTGTCCAAACTACAAAGAGTCTTCACATTCATGGCATCTATAGGAGATTTTCTCTTTGAAGCTAGTGAGAGACTAGATACCTCCAACTATTCAGTTTGGAAGCATAGGATAGAATCTTTGTTAGTTCTTTATGGTGTAATGGACATAGTATTAGGAATTGAAGTTGAACCTGAAGCTTACGATATGTAAAACTTTATGGACTTATGGAACTTATGGAAGGAGTCCACTATATGGAGTCTTGATCAATTATAAGCCTAAGGTTGTGTACCTTAGTGTTCTTGAAGATTATTGCTTTGCATGTGTTTTCTTGGAAGCAAGGAAGGATGGAGATCCAAGTCTATGGATCATGGTTGGATGCTTATCCACCAAGGAAGGCTACATAGCCTTTACACTTTCCATCTCGAAGGTGTCTGAGCATGAAGATGTTATTGTTTTTTATGAAGATCTATTTTCTATCTTGGAAGGGGCCGAGAGCACAACGTCTCTTATTGCATCAAAAGTTCATTCTATGGAGAAAAGCCAACTTATGATGGGGTCGAGGTTTGAGGAGGAGTATCCTCAACATGCATGTCCAAGAAGATCTTCATCATTGTACAAGGTTGAGACCTTGTGGTTCTTATTTCATGGAAAAGAAACAATAAGTGAAGGTGGTATTAATTGTATTCTACTCACCTATGGTTCTCTTTCTTTGATTGATGATGTATCTTGCTTAGTTGAGATTTGCGTATCTCAAAGATTAAGTAAGACTATTCTAGTTTTGAATGAAGTCTTTAGTTTGGAATTAATTCTTGTCATTGGTGACTTGATTATGTTTCCAAAACATCTAGAAAGCAAGATATTGTACCATCATTTGAATGCTCTTAAATTGAGTAAGAGCAAGTATGAGTTTAGTACTCATAGTTTGAAAAAAAGAGTTTTTTCATGTTTTGAGGCATATTGTGAACTTCTTTTGAGAGTAAGTGAAACATCCAATGAGGACACTTACATCCTTAAGAAAGTATTTAGCCTCATTTTAATCAAGTTAGAGTACGGTTTCAAGATTAGATCCATTTGGGAAGGAGTTCATAGTGTTTGGACTAATAAAGCTAGTGTGCTTAATCTTGAATATTTCTCAAGGTGTAATCTTGATGTATATGATCTTTGTGGTCATTATGAGGCTTGGAGGCCTCAGATTTTTCAGTTTTTGTTGCAGCCAACTTCATGCATGTGGACTTTGCAAACCCAGGATTGACATCAGGCATGGAGGAAGCACATTGGCATAGTAGCAGATTGGTGGAATATTTTTCAAAGGCATTTGGAAAAGATTTATGTCAAAGAGATCTTATCATGGTTATGGTAAGGGTGCTGCTATGATGGATTCTTTGAATATCTTCAAAATAAATTTAAAGCAAAGAATCCACACACAAAGAGTTTCTTCATCAACAATTCGACCAACCTTGGAGGATTTCAAGTTCAAGTGATCAAGCCAAGTTGATAACTTTTTAGGAGTATGAAAAATAAAAGGCCATCCAACTTGTCTATAGGGGTTGATGAGGAAAATCATCTTGCTTGTGCATTTAGAAGCTGTAAATAGCATTCTCTAGCATGTACAAACTCGAGCTACATGACATGCACAATGTCTAGATGATCATATCTAAACTATATTCACTTTGTTCCATTGTATATATCAAAGGTATGTAAATTGAGCACATGACCTTGTAGATTAGGGCGAGTTTGAGTTAGGTATATCTAGATTTGTAGACATGCATAAAAGTAGATGACATGCAAAGTTAGTTAGAGCGCATGCATGCAACATGCAATCGTGCATGCAACATGCAAGTCAGTATACATGTTCTACACATGTCCAATTCATCTAGGGAAGTCACATGCAAGGCATGCAAATATACTAGTGGACACATGCATGTAATTTTGTACATATCTAGTTGAAAATTTGACATTTGGACAAAGTAGGTAGAAGTTAGGTGCAATTTCAGCATGCAAGTTGTTAGGTGTCAATATGGTAGTAGTTTACACTTGAATAGGTGTAGGGAATGCATTGAATGCAAGTAGTACCACGAATTTTGGCTCTCCTATATATGTACATATCATTCTCACTCATTTATAATGATGAATCAAGCTTTGGTAATGTCATAATGTCAAAATTGGATCTCATGCTATTTTGCTTGTTTTTGATATTCTCTCTCTAACTCAAGATTGGTGTCTTCTTCATACATTATTTTGCTTATGTATTTTCTCTATTTGTGAGGAATTAGTGTTGCTTTGATTTGTAGCATTCTAGATTGTGCTCTAGCCATAGATCAGTTGGTAGATTGCAGGATTGCTCTACAGGTGATCTGTGTGCCACCACAAAGCATGGTAAAGATCATTCACACATTTCTTGTGGTTCCATACACGTGTGAATTTGTTGGATTTTTCACATGGTATCAGAGCCATACCATGCTTTGAATGCTACTAACATCAGGTGTATGAAGATTTTTCTGTCAATTCAAGCTAGGATGTTGTTTAGCTTTTCTGCGATCTGTTCTTGAACAACTTTTGGATGAATGAGGTTAGAACTGATATTTTTAGTCCAGAATAGAGGATGTCTGGAATTTTGACTTTTCACACATGTGAAAACCAGAATACATTATTTCATTCTATTTCCTTGATGCTAGGTCCAAGGTACCGACATTATAGCTTGTTGGAAAGCTAGAAGAGCCCTCTTTCCAATGCAATTGGTTTCAATTCATTTTGATGAACTAGTAGGAGTTATAAGCTCTTAAAGAGGGGTAGGGAGAGATCCAAAACCCGAGTGGACACTTTTTGAAGTGAATATATTGCATGCATGATTCATTATTCACAGTTTTGGTACTCAATCTGAGTAGAATTGGATAAGATAAGTTTTTGTTGTCATAGTCACATCATTTCACACAAAGGGTTGTGTTTTGAGTTGAATGTGTGTTTCTAGAGTATTTTTCATTCATTTGAAACTCATGGAAAAAATTGACATCAAAATTGTAAGTGCTTCATCAGTAGATAGAGGCTAGATCCAAATTCAAAGTGATTGATTTTCTGTTGTGAGCAAGATCTCATATAGCTGTTGCAAGATTTTACATAGGATTTGGTAGTACAGCCAATTATTTTGGTTCCTATAGTAAAAGAGAAGCAACACACTCACTCCATTTTTGTTGTCCAAATTACGAAGAGTATTTACATTCATGGCATCTATAGGAGATTTTCTCTTTGAAGCTAGTGAGAGACTAGATACCGCCAACTATTCAGTTTGGAAGGATAGGATAGAATCTTTGTTAGCTCTTTATGGTGTAATGGACATAGTATTAGGAATTAAAGTTGAACCTGAAGCTTATGATGAGGCTCAGAGATTCAAGAAGAGAGTAAGGATTGCTCTTCATATCATCAAATTGAACATCTCTGATGAGATGTTGAGAGAAATAAGTTCATTTACCTCAGCCAAGCAGACTTGGGAAACCCTTAAGAATATTTTTGAAGAAAAGATCACATCAAGACTACTTACTCTTAGAAATCAGATCTTTTCTAGTTTCCAAAGAGTTGATGAAAGTGCTCCAAGTTTTGTAATGAGAGTTAAAGAACTTCACAGAGAGATAGCATGCATAGGTGATAGAACAGTCAACTTGTTCAAGTAGTCCTTAATGGACTTAGAGAAGAGTATGCAAATGCTGTGCAAACTTATGCTATCATGGAGGATCTACCATCTATGGAGACTCTGCATGATGTTCTTATTGCTGAAGAATGTAGGCAAAAGAACAAGCTGATGAAGATCAACACACTTTCAAGGAAGGATGGTGATTATGGCAAAGCTCACCTTGCCATGGACAAGTCAAGAGGGAGGAGCAAGAACAAATTTTATCAAGCCTTCACCATGGACAAATCAAAGGACAAAGACAAAGGAGGAGTAGAAGATGATACAACTCATTCTTCTATCTTCAAGAAGAAGACTCAAGAAGATCAAGCCAATTTTATCATAGAAGACTCACATGCAAGTTTTGGAGAGGCATCTCTCATGATGTCTAGTTTCTCCTCTTTATCCTTTAATGATGTATCTTGGTATATCGATAGTGGAGCCACAACTCATATGAGTTGCTCCAAGAGTTCCTTCATTTCTATTGAACCTTTTCAAGAACTTCAAGAATCAATATACACTGCAGTTGGTGATGCATGTTCAATTGAAGGAGTTGGAATTTGTTCCTTGAATCTTGCATCTTCTATGAGTTTATCACTTTCCAATGTACTTTATGTTCCTGATCTCACAAAGAATGTGATTAGTATTGGAAAGTTATTTGATGATGGTTTTGAAGTGGAATTCAATGTCAATAACTGTTTTATAAAGAAAGGTGATGAGATCCTAGCAAGTGGATCTAGAAATGGAGGCATTTTCAAGTTGGATGTGCATGAAATTGCAAGTACTTGTGATTTTGCATTGATGACTTGTGTTTCCAAGGTGGACGTATGGCATAGGAGGTTGCATGTTTTCAGTTTCAGATCTATGTCTTTAATAGTCAAGGATATCAAGCCAAGAGCGGCTTATTCTATGGCAAAATCACATATGGTCCATATTTGATGTCTTCTACCAAGACAAAACATCCTATGGAGTTGGAACATTCGGATGTTCATCTTTCTTTATCAGTAAGCAAGGAAGGTGTTTCTTGCTTTGCATGTACTATTGATGGTTCCACAAGTTACATTTGGCTATGTCTTGTCTCTTCAAGTTTTATGGTGCATGTGTATTTTCCATCATGCAAACTTTATGGAGTTATGGAGCTAATGGAAGGAGTGCACTATATGGAGTCTTGTTCAATTATAAGCCTAGGGTTGTGTACCTTAGTGTTCTTGAAGATTATTGCTTTGCATATGTTTTCTTGGAAGCAAGGAAGGATGGAGATCCAAGTCTATGGATCATGGGTGGATGCTTATCCACCAAGGAAGGCTACATAGCCTTTTCACTCTCTATCGCGAAGGTATTTGAGCATGGAGATATTATTGTTTTTTTTATGAGGATCTATTTTCTATCTTGGAAGGGGCCGAGAGCACAATGTTCAAAAGTTCATTCTATGGAGAAAAGCCAACTTATGATGGGGTCGAGGTTTGAGGAGGAGTATTCTCAACATGCATGTCCAAGAAGATCTTCATCATTGTACAAGGTTGAGACCTTGTGATTCTTGTTTCATGGAAAAGAAACAATAAGTGGGTGGTATTAATTGTATTATAATCACCTATGGTTCTCTTTCTTTGATTGATGATGTATCTTGCTTAGTTGAGATTTGCTTATCTCAAAGATTAAGTAAGACTATTCTAGTTTTGAATGAAGTCTTTAGTTTGGAATTAATTCTTGTCATTGGTGACTTGATTATGTTTCCAAAACATCTAGAAAGCAAGATATTGTACCATCATTTGTATGTTCTTAAATTGAGTAAGAGCAAGTATGAGTTTAGTACTCATAGTTGAAAAAAAGAGTTTTTTCATGTTTTGAGGCATATTGTGAACTTCTTTTGAGAGTAAGTGAAACATCCAATGAGGACACTTACATCCTTAATAAAGTATTTAACCTCAATTTAATCAAGTTAGAGTACGGTTTCAAGATTAGATCCATTTGGGAAGGAGTTCATAGTGTTTGGACTAATAAAGCTAGTGTGCTTAATCTTGAATATTGCTCAAGGTGTAATCTTGATGTATATGATCTTTGTGGTCATTATGAGGCTTGGAGGCCTCAGATTTTTCAGTTTTTGTTGCAGCCAACTTCATGCATGTGGACTTTGCAAACCCAGGATTGACATCAGGCATGGAGGAAGCACATTGGCATAGTAGCAGATTGGTGGAATATTTTTCAAAGGCATTTGGAAAAGATTTCTATCAAAGAGATCTTATCATGGTTATGGTAAGTCTGCTGCTATGATGGATTCTTTGAATATATTCAATTTAAATTCAAAGCAAAGAATTCACACACAAAGAGTTTCTTCATCAACAATTCGATCAACCTTGGAGGATTTCAAGTTCAAGTGATCAAGCCAAGTTGATAACTTTTTAGGAGTGTGAAAAATAAAAAGCCATCCAACTTGTCTATAGGGGTTGATGAGGAAAATCATCTTGCTTGTGCATTTACAAGTTGTAAATATCATTCTCTAGCATGTACAAACTCGAGCTACATGACATGCACAATGTCTAGATGGTCATATTTGAACTATATTCACTTTGTTCCATTGTATATATCAAAGGTATGTGAATTGAGCACATGACCTTGTAGATTAGGTCAATTTTGAGTTAGGTAGATCTAGATTTGTAGACATCCATAAAAGTAGATGACATGCAAAGTCAGTTAGAGTGCATTCATGCAACATGCCATTAGTGCATGCAACATGCAAGTCAGTATACATGTTCTACACATGTCCAATTCATCTAGGGAAGTCACATGCAAGGCATGCAAATATACTAGTGGACACATGCATTTTGTTTTGTACATATCTGATTGAAAATTTGACATTTGGACAAAGTAGGTAGAAGTTAGGTGCAATTTCAGCATGCAAGTTGTTAGGTGTCAATATGGTAGTAGTTTACACTTGAATAGGTGTAGGGAATGCATTGAATGCAAGCAGTACCACAAATTTTGGCTCTCCTATATATGTACATATCATTCTCACTCATTTCTAATGATGAATCAAGCTTTGGTAATGTCATAATGTCAAAATGGGATCTCATGCTATTTTGCTTGTTTTTTATATTCTCTCTCTAACTCGAGATTGGTGTCTTCTTCATACATTATTTTGCTTATGTATTTTCTCTATTTGTGAGGAATTAGTGTTGCTTTGATTTGTAGCATTCTAGATTGTGCTCTAGCCATAGATCTGTTGGTAGATTGCAGGATTGCTCTACAGGTGATCTGTGTGCCACCACAAAGCATGGTAAAGATCATTCACACATTTCTTGTGGTTCCCCACACGTGTGAATTTGCTGGATTTTTCACACGTTATTCATAAACCAACAAGGAAAAGCATAGCTGAAAAGTATACAATACTAGAAAGCACCATAAAGCAAAACATATTTCAAGACATCCAGCTGGTACTTGCCACCATCCCACCACACAAAATCGCGAAGTTAGCACAATGAGAAAGACAGGTGTCAACGTTGAATGTCAGTTGTCATCCATGTACAAAATACGTTTAATTTATGTAATTAGCTTTTAATGTCAATAAAATAAATAGTCTGATCTTCCTTAACAGAAAGTTGGTTATAGCGATAGGCCAAACCATATCAATACTGTATCAGAGCGACTGCCATACTGATCAGTTTGATGGTTATGGTCTCTATCTTTAATTTTTACAAATGAAGCGTAATCCCTATGAAATGTGAGTTGCATAATATAAAGTCAATTGCAAACGTATAAGTAACTTGGACCGGTACATGAAGTTTGGGGCAAATCCATGCTATGCAAGAGTCCGCAAGCAGTCTTATAGTTATTTAACATATGAATCAAGATCGTATCAAAAACTGCAATCTAACACAATACTCGTTTATATAGACAATAGCATTCGTAATTGTTTACTTATGGAATAATGAGGGTAATTATTAAAAAAAAAACCGAAGTGATACTGCGTGCTGCATCAATGAATGCTAGAGAAAGTGGTACACGAAAAAAACGGACATAAACAACATCCCGCAAGTATCATGCTTAGCAATTTCTTACGCTGTGCTTTCAATAGATATGCAATTTCTTTACTGATAAACTTTATCAATGCAAGAACAAATCAGTGTATAGATTGGAATGGAGAGGTCGTTTGGATGTAGCCAAGGAAGATCTCACATGTGAGCTAGATGAGATGTCAGCACACACCATTGGTGAGAGACTTGGAGGTGATATTGAAGTGAGTATCTGCTGGATATTCTCAAGAGGAAACATGTGGTGATTGTTTTGAGATTTCATTTGGACATGGATGGGGAGAATACAAGTATAAGCACATGTGGAATATGTGGACAAGATCGGTATTCTAAGTTACCTTCTTGAGTCTAATTGTGTGGTTCATTGATCAAGTTATATCTGGCTATTTCAAGTAATGGAAAGTTTGAACCTACTAGATGTAGAAGAGGTAAACCATTTGATTATTCATTCTATAAGCTCTTGGTAGACTTTAATTCCTGATGCATGGTGAATGAATGTGAGTCAAATTTCAATGATGAGGCTAGATGTCATTACAAAGCGTACTTTGTGGGAAACACAACTTTAGGTAAGCAGCAGAGTTTATTTGAAGGTTGCTACCATGGCATAGTCCAATGCTTGGGATGAAGGTCAAGCTGCATTTGCAAGTTTGTAAGCTTGGCATTGAATGCTTGAACGTGGATGGTTCGTGATCTTTTGGAGTGAGATTAAGGAAGTCTAGTGGAAGTCATGAAACGTAACTCAAAATTTATCACATGCTATTATCTCCCGCTATATACCTCTGGTGAAGAATATTTTGGCATCAACGTTTTACTACGGTGGAGCAGGTGAGTGCTGGAGGGGAGATTCTTTCCATTCCTAGCAATGCGTATCTTTTGGGCAATGGTGCAACTATCTTTGATTCTGGCTCTACTCTTCATCTCTTCAAAATGCCAGCCTACTTTATCATTATTGTCGCTTTTCAAAGGGAAGTCCGTTATCCTTGCAGTCATTCCTTCCAAACTTTAGATATTTGTATTAATGTGTCAGGCATCTCTCAACCTCCTCTGCCTACCTTTTCCATCTCATTTTAAGGATCTTCAGTTTTTCAGCCTCCGTCTTCCAACTACTTCATTGAAGTTGCTAAGGATGTTAAATGTCTCGCTATTCAGGGGGTCATATCACCTTTCGCATTCAACAACACTATCAGTAATCTGCTCCAACAAAATTTCTACATTGAATTTGATCGTGATAATGGCCAGCTTGGCTTTGCACTAGGAGATTGCACAGTCTTTTGAAAGTGTTCCACCTTTCATCTCTTAAAAAGTGTCCAGCTTCATCACTAATACGTAGAAATATTTTTTTATTTGGATTTATGAGCCATCATTTAGCTGTCTCATGCAAATGGTATGATATGATTGCAGAGGTGGTCGTTGTAACCACTATCAAAATACTAGTCCCCCAAATGGACTTATAAAAAGAAGTGTAGTCTGACATGTTCATTTCGTCCATTTGTAGTATTTCTAGCTGGCAATGTGTCAGTAGAGATAAAGCTGTGAAAGGCTCATTTAAAATCCTCTTTTGCTCCTATTTGGACTCTGGCTTTCCTATTTGATGTAGACTTTCTCTTTGGACAATTATGACTGCCTCTAAATTTGTGTGCTCCATCTCGAATTTCAATATGTCGTGCACCATCTCGTGATTTCACTCTCACTTAGAAATGGTCTCTTTTTTTCTTTCTTTTTTTTCCTTCACAAGTATATTTAAGGCCAGAATCTTATAAAGTGACCCTATGGCTTCCAGGTTTATGCTCTCTAGATCCTATTGTAGTTTCAACTTCACAGGTCCACGACATTTACCAGACCAATAGTCAAACATAGACGTTATATGAAATGAGTTATTGCACGATGAAGAGGAAACAAATATGCCATCATCTGCTTCTATTTCCAAACAAGAGCGACCTCCCCAAGGGATTGAAATTTTCTCTGAACTCCTACAACCTCAAATCTATTTGTCTTTTCACTTTCTGATGAGATTTCCAACAATTGGATATAACAAAACGAATCCGAGACTCGGAAATTTAAAGAAATTCATTTGTGCATCTCATGATCTGAAGAAATTCATTTATGCATCTCATGATCTGAAGGATACTAATGGGAATAGTACCTTATCCTTCCCTACCTTTCAAATGATATCTTACAATATCTGCTATCAATGATGGTAGATTTACTGTCACCAATCTTGCCTTGTTTTGGGCAAGGGCCTATTAGAGTTTTTTCATACTCTAACAACCAATGGAAAAATAAAATTGTCAAGGTGAATTATCAATGTTGATGAATGAAAGTTTTGTTCGACAAGTGTCATAGAGTTATAAATTCTTTGTACTGTTGGTAGGGGGTACAAAAAAAGCTAGCATAAAAAATCGAGCATCAAGAGAGCATAATGCAGACAACATACAAAGATTACTAAATATGTCAAAGTAAGGCTTTTGCAATACAACTTCACCTAATTAATTGTGATTTATAGGTGGACCATTCATGACAAATTTAGAATTATCTCAAACAACATTCATAGATTACAAAAAAGAGAAATTGTTCATAACAAATCCATAGAAGAACATTACTTGAATTGCCTAAAAAAGCATGTTTGCATAGTGCACTTGATTTTGCAAACCAAATTCAACGCAATACATTATTGAAAATTGAACTGAAACTACCATTATTGAAAACATTACTTGAATTACCACTAAGCCTCTTTGCATCGTGCACTTGTTTTTTGCAAACTATATTCAAGCATATACATCATGCAAATACAAAGATTACGAAACATGTCGAAATAAAGCTTTTGCAGTACTTCTTCACCTAAATAATTGTGAATTATAGGTGGACCATTCATGACAAAATTTAGAATTATCTCAAACAACATTCATAGATTACAAAAAAGAGAAATTATTCATAACAAATCCATAGAAGAACATTACTTGAATTGCATAAAAAAGCGCGTTTGCATTGTATTATATCAAGTTCAAATGGTACATAGTAGTTTCCAAACTTAAATCTACCAAAATTTTGAGACAAAATAAATCTTTCTGATCTCTATAGAAGAGTATTCAAATAACAACATAGTAGCTTTGTCCAAGTCTCACCCCGATTCTTCTTGTGATCTGTGACAAACAAAAGACGAACTTTTTGGTTTCGCAAAAAACCGACAAACGCAAAGGTTTAGGGTTTTAGTAAAAATGCAAAAATGTGATAAAACTCGAAAAGCTGATGAATAAAAAAAGGCAAAAACTTTAAAGTGAAAAACAAGGATAAAATCTAAAAGTTCTTGCAAAAATTTGGGCTATGATACTAGTCATCAAAAAACAAGATCTAGTTTAGCAGCTTGATAGAAAACAAGTAGAGACAATTAAATCATTGATCATAAACTGAAATACGAGTTCACACGTGTGAAAATGAGACTGTAGTATGGTCTGTAGACATAGTTTAAAGTGTGCCAAAGCTTAGTTGCATTGTAATAAATCACAATCCCCATACATAGAGAGAAAATTTGAGTTTCTCCTTGTCCAAATGGCACAATTCTTATGTAGGAAATTTTTGCACTAAACTGGGTTAAGAACTGTGGTAATATGACCTAGTCAAATATAGGGTTGACTTTGGTGTTGTAGTTGATCTGAAACTGTCGAAATTCGTGAGGATCGGCAGCGGAAGTTGGAGTGAACAGTGGTTGAGTGAACGTCATGGGTCGGATTTCTAATCGACAGTATCAAAATTTACACTATATCGAAAATATACCAAGACTCAAAAAATATACACAGACTCGAGAAATTATACAATGACTCAAAAAATTCTGATTTTGAGTATGAAAAATTCTGAATTTGGGTATCGAAAAATTCGAGTCTTCAAAAAAATTTGTGTGCGCGTGTGTGTGCATGTGTTTGTATGTGTGTTTGTGTACATGTGTGTGTGTGGGTTTGTATTTTTTTTTGTGGGAGAAGTTATAAAAATCATGAAATATATTGTCAAGGTACTCAACTACCAACCTAAAATAAGAACTCCAATGTAAAGCAAAAATACAAACAATTCCCAAAAGGACTTCATACCCCAAGGGACCATGAGCCTCCCATTATGTTATATAATTGAATATATTGAATGGGTGTCAATTGAGCGTTCTTCCAATAGTACTCCACAATGATGCTCTACATGCCTCCTCCAATACCTTAACTTATTCTATATACTACAATTGAGAGAGAGAGAGAGAGAGAGAGAGAGAGAGAGAGAGAGAGAGAGAGAGAGAGAGAGAGAGAATCACAATTGTGACTCCATCTCATCTTGTTTTCAGACGTTTGAAAAAAATGGCTAGTATAGCAAACCAGTAGAAGTCACAATAGATGATAGGACAGCCTCTTAAAATGTCACTTCTATTTTACATACATATGCATTCTCGTCTTTTTCCAGTCTCAGTTTTCAATGATATATGTGATCGACCTTCAATTGTGCCTCACACTAATGAACTTGCGATGATAGTTGTGATAGTCCTTTACTTGCGCCTCACGTTATTGCAGAGCAACTGGATTCTTTCAATGCCCAGCATTGGCCTTTCAATGAACAAATGGCTTACTATTTACCCACATTCCTCCATATCCTTTAATCCATTCTCAAAAGATGTAGAAACAAAAATGCATTCTCCATACCATATTTGTCCATTCTCAAATAGGTAGAGACAGAAAATGCATAATCCATATCAAATCTGTCCATAATTAAAAAAAGTAGAAGCAAAAAACGCATACTTCATATCACATCTGTACATTCTCAAAAGTAGGATCAGAAAAATGCATACTCCATATCAAATCTGTTTTATACATATGAAGTAGAAACGGAAAATTAATTCTTCATATATATGTCCTCTCTCAAAAGAAGTAAAAATAAAAAATACATCTTTAATATTTCATTTATCCATTCTCAGAATAAGCATTCAACTACGGCTTTCTTGTAGGTTATTCCCATGCAGCCTACACACCATCATTCTCACGATGGAGGGCAGGGGGAGCGATGGAGGGAAGTTGACTGAATTCGACAAAATAAAGCACTGCATTCTTCCAATTCTCGGTTGGCCGGATCTACACACATCTCAATCCAAACATGGCAACAAAATCTTACACACATATGCATAGCAAGTACACTCATCAAAATAAACGGTTGCATTTATTTAATTTCCATCTGCTCACATCTCATTCCAAACATCTTCAAATGAAAACTCATATAGAAAGATTTCCATAGCCAGCAAATGCATTTGAATAAACTGCTGCTGGTTCATTTGATTTCCAATTGGTCGGATCTGCACACATCTCACTCTCAACATTGTCACGAAATTTCAAATATAAATATTTGCACAACAATCACACTCATCAAAATAAACCGTGGAGTGTGATCAACCACCGAAATTTTGCAACTTTGAAGATCCTATAGAAATTTATTTGAGGAAATTGAATTTTGTCATACAATATTGTGTTCTCCTTTTAAGCTTCTAGTGTTTTATTTCTAAATTATCTTGATGCAAAACCTGCCATTCAAGCATAGTACACATTGGTCTGAAAAGTTTGCTTATGTTCAATTCAAACAAAATAACTGTGTTAGTAATCTTCCAATTTCGTAAGTAATAAGTTGAAAACGTAATTTTATAGTCATGCATCAGGTTGGGAGGACCAACGTGCTCTGTAGGTTTCGCATGGCTTGCATCAGGCCGATTTCAGCTGGGTTCAGGGTTCTTGTCATTTGCTTGTTTCAACCATTGAAAATTTGCTAAAGAACATGATATAGTTTCATTTTTTTGGCTTCAGACTTCTCTACTCAACGGGCATAAAGGGTTTATCGAATATTGGCATCATCAACAAACAAAAAGCTTTATCAACAAATGTAGCTTCAATTTTTCCGCTTAGCCATTAGTTCAAATTTTCTGAAATGTGTACTACATAAGCACAACCAAAACTTTGGGCAAAGCTATCGAACCATAACTAATAAGGAAAAAAATCGTATTTTGTTTTTTGTACGTGCCACAAAAAAAACAAATTAGATGCTATAAATGCGTAAGGAAACTCCTGCAATGGTCTGCTAAATAAGCAACATCTTCTGTAGCAACGAATACGAAAATTATAAGCAACTAATTGAGCCACATTTATGTTTATGTCTCAAACATACATCCCCATAGGAAATTTCCATATCTATGTTTAAAACTTTGCTAATATCAAACATCTGGAAAAGAAGTGTGGATTAAAAAACAATGAATGAGACAAATGAGAGTAATGGAGATGAATGGAAATATTGCATAACCCTAGAGTACAATGACAAATATAAAAAATAATGATCATCTTGGGGCTGGCGTGGCCAGGCCAGGCCAGGCCGCTCTCCTTCACTTCTACCTTCGATCTCGTTGTACTCGGCCGCTTAATAGAGGGAGGGAGTCGTTGGCCACAGAGTGCAGAGATCCACAATGCCAATCACTAAAAGTAAGGTGAAAAACATTTTCTTGGATTGAGTTTCAGAAAGTAGGTTATGAAAATGTTGTTGGAATGCAGCTGTTACAGGTGTTACAGGGATACCTCTCTACAGTAATAGAGAGAGAGAGATGTGTGCGATTCATCTGTACCTAAAAGGTAGTAATTAGAAGATTTCATATCAAAAAAATAAAAAATACTAAACAATGCATAATTTTAGTGTTCATACCTTTCGTAGTCTCTCTGTGTTTGCTTTCTCATATATGTGGGAAAATAAAACCACAACAAATATCGATCGAATGCCCATGAGTTGATGATATGATCTCCTTATATGGCAGCACGACTCCATCGTTGTTGTAAACCTCATCAGACACATGGACGTCCTCTACGATATCTGATGCAGCACCTCCTTCCTCTCACTCACAATCATTATTCATAGATGAGGCCCTTCCGCACGTCTGCTGAAAGCCACCACATCACAAGCTTTCGAGTCCACCAGACGGACCACCTTCTCGCCTTCCATGGCATCCAGAATGGCTTGATTCACAGTTAGGAATGCAAACTTCAAGAAGGGGCAAACATTGAAGAAAATTCTGTGGGCAGCTAGCAAATCTGCAGGCAGATGGAAGGCGACTGCAATGCAGGGCCTTGTAGACCTCTGGCCAGCATTTGATTTTTGCAGCATTCATATTGTATCAGCCAAGTTTGATTGTTGTGGTCCATTTAAGCCAGACGTTTTGGTTTAAGACACCCTTTTATTGGTGAATATGTGCAAAAACCAAGTGCATGATGAAGTAGGAGGTGTTGCGTGGATCAAATCCATGAGCAATCTATTGATTAAGTGACCGGTTACCATGAAAACCTTATTCCATCCCATAAAGGTTCTGAGTTCATCATTTTCTGTTGGAAGAAATAGATCTTAGGCCAAGGTTCGATGGAGGAACCTGCCATAATTTCATTTGTAACTGATGCAACTATTTGAGTACTTGTAGTGCCTGACAGTAGCAGTCATTGGAAGATGGCCCGATTTGGTACGCTGAAGTCTTGATATATTCTTTGACCTTTGTTCTTGAGATGGATTGATGTTCTTCCACAGAACTCACGTGTGTGAGAACTTTTGATCATTAAGGTCTATTCAAGCCAAACCAACAGTCCTGCACCTGTGTAGCATCTGATTCATAGAGGAACGTGGCTACAAAAATCCATGTGAAGTTTCATGCCTGGGTTGACTGATATTCAGATGTTTTGATTGTTGGTTCCTGTTTTGTCTATGTTGTGAAAACCTGACATGTAGTTTTGAAAGGCTGATCTACTGCTGTTCTTTTGCAATTGTGAGAGAGATGAAGGTTATGGGAGCTCGATGCCCTCACTTCCAGAAGACCTATGCCTTTCTAAACCACATGCCAATTTTGTAGATCATGAATCCATTTTCTAGCATCTAAAATACATGAGATATACAGATCTGAGATATCCGAGCCTCCATGAAGCAGCTCGTGAAAGTAATATGGCAAGATGTGACATGCATATGAGGCAATATCTCTCATTTAAGCTATGAACACCAGAAATACAACAGAAAACCTGAGATTTCGGTGGGACCAAAACTTGTGTAATCATCCTTGAAAGAGCAATAAGCATGTGACAATGATACGCATCAAAGGGACTGCATCGCTTTTTCAAAACATACCGGCAAAGTGCAGCCCAAATCAAAGTGAATAGACGCAAAACTACGGCAACAGGAAGATCAAATTTAAGAGACAATGTTGAATAAAATGATATGGCAAGTCATCCGCACCTCCGCATGCGAGAGTGCTCCATTCAGTGCTCCATTCATCTCAGATTATGTAGGCGCCTTACCTTTAACATGCCTTCCCTTGATACTTCCTCATCTTTTCTTTTCATTTGTTTTGGGTTTTGCTCAGTTTAGTTTTGTGCTTTGCTTTATTTGTTGTGGAGATCAGCTCAAACCTTACCTCAAAGGTCAGCCATGGTCGGTGCCTCATCCTCCCTCAGTCATGGAGAGGGAGAGAGAGAGAGAGAGAGAGAGAGAGAGAAGAGAGGAAGGGGGGAACAGGGGCACGCGAATTACACACAAAGAGATGAAATATAGGAGGGAAAGGGAGGAAATACACAACGTTAAAACACACTTGAAGGCCCCCTTAGATACATGCATGGGTAGGAGGGCCATGCATTTTTTTTCCCCATTCATGCATCCTCCTTCTCAAGTTTTTTAGTTAAAAAAAGCTCATGCATGGGTGAAGGGAGGAGGATGCATGGGTGCACCCATAGCCATGCGCAAAAGTGTATATAAGTTTAAATATATCTATAGATATATGTGTGTGTATATATATATATATATATATATATATATATACACACACACACATACATATATATATAGATACATATAGATGGAACTGAAAATCTTCGGTCGAGATGTTAACTAAGTGGCTCGGTTGAGATGTTTACGGAAAGACTCAGTTGAGGTGTTCACGGGAAGACTCGATCGAGGTGTTCATGGGAAGACTCGGTCACGGTGTGAATGGAAAGCTCGGTTGAAATATGATCAATGAGTATCGGTTGAGATTTAAACTCAAGACGTGGCGAGATATTTTTGGTGCTCGGCCAGGGAAGGATCGTGAAGGCTCGGTTGAAAATGGAACTGTATGTAGACCAAAGTGAGGAGCTCTGTGAGGATGCATATGTGAGCCTTCAGATAGATGATTTGGCAGCACAGATTGGAATGGTTTGATGTTTATAAGTGTCTGTGTAGCGGTGGCAATGGCGCCAAATGTTCACAGATTCCAGCCAAAACTTGTGAACATGGTTTCTCTTTTCTTATTACTTCATTACGTTTTCTTCTTAGGTGGTTTCCGCTCTGAAAACCAAGTATTTCTGCCCATTTCCAAAACTCAGTTTTTTTCAGTTAGGTCCTCTAGTTTAGAACTGTTTTCAGGCATATCATTATCAGTTCAACATTTGTATTCCCAACTTGTCAGTGGGATGAAACAGTTTCGTTCACTTCAGCTACATGCATTTACAAGCCATGTAACCAATCCTTGCCCAATAGATTAGCGTTCTGAATCAGAGAGCAATCTACAAATCTGTCTACTATTCTAAGAAATCAGAAAACAATACAACATCAAGATTAATCTACACAACAAAAACAAGAATCAAGAAAGCTAACTACCTAATAGCATTCTAGCATCACAAGAATCAAGAAATACACACCTCTTGATGCTTAGAATGCCAAGAACAATCAAGGACAAGATTGTTAGTGAATATGCAAGATCTGATCCACAATCTCAGCCTATCTAGTTTACTTGGATGTTGAAAATTACAAAATCAAGAAACAAGAAAGCTAACCCACATCTACATTCCACATTGCAATAAAGAAAGCTGGAAATCTAATTAATCCACAACCACTACAAGGAAATCAAAGCATGTCAAATGAATTTCTCTTAAAGCAATAGCCATGAACAAAGAGCTTCTCAATTGCCAATAACTCATGGAGGATCTTCTTCATTCATACAAGAGAAATGACAATATAATAAAAGCTCCCTCACAAAAGAGGGGGGCCCTTATATTAGCAAGAGGGCTACCCATATGGAGCCTAAGTGGCAATTCCACTAGTTTAGAAATTACAAGTGGAATGTCACTAGCTCCTATATGGTCGTTCCTTCTCTGGGATTCACCCTGTAGGCTCACATGAAAACAATTTGTAATCCTAGCTAGTAATCTTTGGCTCTCATGCTCGGCTCTCAACTTCTCGCGACTCTCTCCTTCTAAGACCTCCTCGGTCTTGGGTGAGAGATGCTCTGTGTTTTCAGCTTGGCTTGGGATCTGGAAATTCTCTGGAATCTGCTAACAGTAACAGTGTTCACCGGATAGAAAAGGTGTTTAAATTTTTAGGTTATTTTTTATTATTTCAGAAACTCTACTCGAGCAGAAATAAATATTTCATTGGACAATATGTGTTGCCCGTATATTAAATATCTTCTTGAATAGTTTTACTAGTGTTAGTTTTTCTAAACTATAGTTCTTTTGCATATTTTTCCCTTTGAAAAGCGCTTTGAGAGGTTCCACACCCTTGAAAAAATGTGCAACTGGCGCTTGAAATCAGTGGGCTTCACTTCTCCTTTGCATTTCCAGGTGATGGTACGAGAGCTTTTCAAACAGTCTTTCTTAATCGTAGCTCCAATTGAGACAAACATGGTGCCATTAAAAAGATCTCGACATGACCTAGTTTTGAGTTACAGTTAAAGAATTATAGGTAATCAAAGATCAGAAAAAAAAACCCTCATCTAAAAATATATATATTTCAAAAACAATTACCCTAGTATCGGTTCAGCGTGCGCCCTTACGATTTGAGCCCTCAAACACTTAGGACGTGTGCTGAACCGATATTAGAGTTTAAATTTTTTTTTTTTTAAAAAAGCTCGACAAAAGCTTTGCAACTGCATCAGAATGACCTAATTCCAAGCTACGTTTCAAAAGTTATAGACAGTCAAAATTTTGGCACCAAAACTTTGACTGTCTATAACTTTTGAACCGTAGCTTGAAATTAGGTCATTCTGATGCAGTTGCAAACCTTTTGTCGAGCTTTTTCCAAAAAAAAAAAATTAAATTTCTAATATCGGCTCAGCACATGTCCTTAGGGTTTGAGGTCTCAAATCGTAAAGGCGCGCGCTGAACCGATATTAGGGTTGTTAAAAAAAAATCGACGGGGAAGGGGGGGAGAGAGCTCGACGAGAGCTTTGCAATGGCATCCAGAATGAACTAGTTCCGATTTGCGGTTCAAGAGTTATAGGTAGTCAAAGTTGTGGCACCAAAACTTTGACTACTGATAACTTTTGAACCGTAAATCGGAATTAGGTCATTCTGGTGTCATTGCAAAGCTCTCATTGACCTCTTTCCAAAAAAAAAAATTTAAAAAATCCTAATATCGGTTCAACGTGCGCCTTCGGATTTGAGCGGTCTCAAACCCTAAGGGCGTGCGCTAATTCGATATTAGAGTTACTTTTTTGAAATATTTTTTTTTTTAGATGAGGAATTTTCTATAAAATTTGATTGCCTATTAATTTTTTAATTGTAATTCGGAACCAAGTCATGTAGGATGCCATTGCGAAGGTCTCGTCGAGCTCTTTCTAACGGCACCATGTTTGTCTCAATTGGAGCTATAATTAAAAAGTTAGAATGTTTTTTAAAAAAATCTAATATTAATTCAATGCACGAATGGCCTATTTGACTAGTCAGATAGCACATCTATGCTGAAAATAACATTTGCTTGGAATTTTTGACCAAATTGGTATTGTTGTTGAAAAGCAACGTATCATCCACGTATAAGGTGATGATAATAAAGGATTGCTGCACTGACTTGGAATAGACGTTGCAATCAGCAGTGCTTGGTTTGAATCCTTGTTCGATGAGGAATGTGTTGATCTTCTTAAACCAAGCTCTGGCAGACTATTTCAAGCCGTAAAGTGCTTTGTGGAGTTTACAGAAATGATTCTTCATACCTTTCAAAACGTATCCTTTGGGTTGGATCATTAGATATCTTTTTGTATAACTCCATTCAAATAGGTTGTTTGCACATCAAGTTGATGTACTTCAAGGTCGGCAACTGTAGCATAAGACAAGAGTGTTTGGATCGACAAATGCTTGACTACTGGAATGAAAGTCTCGCTATAGTCGACGTTGGGAATCTTAGTGAACCCTCGTGCTACCAGCTTTGCCTTCCTTCGATCAATTGTTCCGTTGGCATTGTATTTGATCTTAAAGATCCATTTGCAATTGTGAAAAATTGCCTATGTTGGCAAATCTAGCCATGTAGAACTTTCTAAATATTGTATATAATTGGGTTCCACACATGTAATGCCAAGATGCCACGTGGCAACCCACTCCTAATATAGGGTAGGTCAAGTCAAGAGAGTTGGTCATGTCTATTTGGTGGTCATCCCTACTTTATAGGACCTACACTTAAGTTTAAGGTGAAAATTTGACCAACTAGCTACCCACCAAGCATAACTCCAAGATCTGGGCTAGGGTTTCATTTTAGGTCAAGGAGAGTGAGTTAACTTCTATTACATGCTGGAAATCCACCTAACTTCAAGAAGGAAGTCGAATTTGCTATGTATTCCCTCTCTCCATAGTGAGAAGATAGAATTTTTTTGGAGCTCATTGGCAATCTCAAGCTAGTTCACTATGTACATTGAGTTCAGTGTGATTGTAGCACAGGCATCCCAAAGGGAGCCGGAAACCATGACTTAGCTTCTCAGCCTTCAACTCTTCCCATCCAAACCCACTTGACATACAAGCAGCCAACTCGCAAACAACGATCAGACTTAACCAACTTGAAGTTCCAAAAACCAACATTTAGATCCAACTTGGCGCCATGCCAGATCGGGGGTCCCGATGTGGGTGACTTCCCTCCAAGCAAGCCGCCCGACATACATTAAACTTAACCAACTCGAAGCTTCGTTACAAACGAGTAACATCCATTCCAAGCAAGCGGTTTGACTTACATCAGACTTAACCAACTGAAAGCTTCGTCACGAGCGCTGAAAGCCAACCTGACGCCACGCCAGACTGGACAGCCATAAACAGGTAACTTTCACTCAAGCAAGCCATCCAACTCAGCTGACAGGTTAGAGCCCGTTGAGACTTGGTTGGAGCTCGTCCTGAGTTGCAACCCGCACTCCCCTATAGTATTGGTGTGATTCGGCACCCCCCCTCATACCAAGCACTCTACCCAAGCTGGTAAAGCACATTTTTCTCTCTCTAGAATTTTCTCTTTCTAGAAAGTCATTTTCTCTCTCTAGATTTTACTGATCCCCAGGCTTCCTTTAATCATGCCTAGATTGTGTGAGGTGATTGCACATCGATCTGAGCTCTCTGGACTCCGCTAGAACCGATCGAAGATTTTTAGCCATAGGAACTTGGCGCCGGCTGGATTTTGGTCACAGTGGTGCCGGGAGCAGCGCCGGCGCCGTTGGCGCCGGGAGCTGGAGGGGCATTGCTGGCGCCGGAAGTAAAGCTTGTAAAGGTAGCTTTACAACAATGATCCAAATAAAACCGAATCAATTTCTACTTGTTTCTCAAGTTGAAGGCCATACTACAACCTATAGTACACATGTGTGGGCTCACATTTCAATGTTCATCAATGTTTTTTATTGTTAATGCTTTTTGTTTGTCAAATTGCCAATCTAGATCAACTTTTGCGTGTCTAGTTTTTTGATAGATTGTTAAGCAAGAATCCAATCACTCTTGTGGATCCTTTGTAGATCCATTTATGGTCCTAAAGTACAATACTTTCACATGGTATCAGAGCCAAGTACAAGAGCATAAGCCATTGATCTCAATTCCATTTTTAGCAAGTTTTGGTGCTAAAAACTAGTATTGAGAGGACAAGCTAGAATCTTGATTTTGGTGAGGAGATTTGATTCCAAACTTGGTAGGGGTCCAAATCCGTACTGTCCACATGTGTGGGCATCTCTGAACCTGCATTTAATGCATGGTATTCATTTGATTCAAAAAAATTCAATTTGTGAGTTGTTGGTGTAATTTTTGGTGAAAATCCTAGGATAATCTACCAAGATCATATGCCATTGATTAGATTTGAATTTGTTTCAGGAAATCTAATTAATCTAGGCTGAGTTCAAGTCCTATTAAGGTTAAAAACAAGTCTTGAAAGTACACCAAGAAGGAAGGAAGAGATTAAGTCATTTTTTTGTCCAAAAACAGCCAAAATTGACAAGATTTGATTGTAAGTAGATTTCACATCATCTTATCTTCATTCCAACTTTGTGAGGGAGTGCTAGAACTGAGATTATAAGTCCATTTGTTGGATTAGAAATCTAATTTGAGTGAAACACTACAAGAGAGAGACCTTAGTGAGTTTCTAGAGACAATCAAATCCATTTCTTGGCAAGATTTGTTTGAAAGTAGTTTTCACTTCATCTTATCTTCATTCCAGCTTTGTGAGAGAGTGATAGAACTGTGATTATAAGTCCATTTGTTGGATTAGAAATCAAATTTGAGTGAAACACTGCAAGTGTGAGACCTTTGTGAGTTTCAAGTCAATCAAATCTATTTCTTGTTTGTAGTTTGTGTATCTCATTCGCTTGTTTTTATCTATTTTGCACATAGGTTCAATCTTGTTGAATGTTGTATTAACTAAAGCATAGGTCAGTAGTGTCTGTTTACATTTTAAAGGATTGTAGGAATGATATAGCAAGCAGTGACCAACAATTATATCCGAACTCCATATGAATTTATTCGCATTTGTTTTGCGACTTTCTATCAACAATGGTATCAGAGCTTCTTCTTATAGTCTGACATAGTCGCAAAGCTATCAGATCCTAGAGACAAGCATTCAAAATAAGAAACCAGAAAGAACAACTGAAGAACACAATCTACAACAATGGCATCAATAAGTAGTATAGAATTAAAGATCTGCACAATCCTCGACTCAGTTGGGTCAAACTTCCTAGCATGGAAGATAAAGACCTCTCTCATATTGAAGGGAGAAGGGCTATGGCCCTAGGTAGATGGCACCAAAGAGATGCCTACAACTATAGACAAAGAGCTACGCGAATAGGAGAAGAATGACAAGGCAGTAGCCGTGTTGTCATCATCCATCGAGGATAGCCTAACACTTGACCTCGCGACACTCTCTAATGCAAGAGAGATGTGGGACACATTGCTTACCAAATTTCAGACGAAATCATGCAGCCAGATAATACTTCTCGAAGATCAACTGACAAATCTGCGATGGAATGGCAGAGACCTTACCTCCTTTATCAGAAAGATAAAAGATATGTTCCTCTCATTACACAATGTCGAAACAGAGAATGCAGTATCAGCAGAGAAGTAGCTCACCTATCTGTTAAGAACTTTACCAAGATCCTTCCAGACACCCCAAATGTTGCTAGCAAAGGATCCAGCTATGACACTAAAAAAGGTAGTGATTGAGATTTGAGAAGAAGTCGAAGCTTGTGAGAACCTTGATCACAAGGATGTTTCTGATCAAGCTCTCTACAACAACAAGGAGAAGCCAAGTAAACAGTCCAAGCCTAAGAGAGAGTCAGATTGAAGGCAGCATGATCGAGACCAGTAAGAGAGGGAGCCAACAAAGGCAGTTGGAAGAATAAAGGAAAGCCCAAACAATAGAATGGCGACAAGAAAACATGCATGAGATGCAGACGCAAAGGACACACTATTGATTTGTGCTGGCTCAATTCGCAAATTAAGTGTATCCATTGTCACAAGAAGGGTCATGCAGCCATGGATTGTTACTAGAACCCAAGAAACAAACAAGCTCAAGGCAAACGAGAGAACAATAATAGTTTGTCCTATGTTATGGGTAAAGAAAGATCGTACCATGGAAATTCAACCGCCTACATCTATGCAGACATGTATACAGTATCGACACCTGACACACAGAAGGTAATTCTTGATTTAGGAGCAACCTCACAATTTGTTACATCAAGACGGATAATGCCTGAATTTCGGAGTGTAGATCCATCAACATTTATTATTCTTGGAGACGGATTGAAACATCAAGTGAACGATATTGATTCATTGTGGCTCAACACAAACGACAGAGACAGATGACTCAAAGACGTTCTATTCATATCTACATTGTAGCAAGACTTGGTATCAGTCGCAAGGATAGCAGATGCTGGTATGCATGTGACATTTTCACACAAAACATATAACGTCATTGATGCAGGCACCAGTACACTGATTACACAAGGTAGAAGAAAAGACAACTTGTATCACTTGAAGGTACGCCTACCTACAGATCAATTACATCAAACCCATGATGATTCGTTAGATATTCTATGGCACAAGAGACTATGTCATATGAAGTCAATGACATAATATCAAGCAAGCCATCATGGAGCTATCACAGGGGCAAGCATATCGAATGCAACCAGTTCGAGACCTGTGATGCATATATAGAAAGTAAGATCTCACGTACTCCTTTTGTCAAGGACTCCTACGAAACGACAAAGATCCTGGAGCTAGTACACTTGGACATCTGTGGGCCTTTTGACGTGATGTCAATAGGAGGCTCAAAGTACTATATCACCTTTATTGATGATTACAATAAGTTCGCTTGAGTCTACTTCATTTACAACAAATCAGAGGCATTCAAAAAGTTCACTAAATATGTGAACTGGGTAGAAATATGCACAAGAAACAAGGTGAAGCAGATCAGAATAGATCAAGATGGATATCTCAAACCGATTCACTAATTTCTGTAATGATCAAGGAATCATTCATAGAAGGACATCATCCTATATACCGCAGCACAATGGTGTTGCAGAAAGAAAGAACAGGACTCTCATGGAAGCCACTAGATGCATGATGGCATATTTGAAGGCTCCAAGAGTATTGTGTTCTAAAGCAATAGCTAAAGTTGCCTGCATTCAGAACATGATAGAAAAATTTGGTGTTCCTCACACAACACCACACAAACTATGGTGGGGTAGAAAACCCAATCTGACTCATATTCGAATCTTTGGTTGAGCAGCATATCTACCAACCGCGTTAGAAGGAACAGAGGATGAACACTCAGATGAGAATGTTTGAGTCACACCTCAGTCAAGCAACAAATCAGACAAAGAAAGATTCACAAGCCTCTACTACACTTGTAAACCAAAACAAATAAAGACAAGAGCATTGTAGTACCAGAAGGATCTCCCAGAAGATCAACAAGAGAGCAAAGAACGCCAACAAGATTTGTGCTAGGTAGCTCAGCTTCTACATTTGAAGAGTTTTGTGGATTCAGTGGAAAACTACAAACATTCAAGGAAGCAATTGAATGTCCAGAGAAGGACAAATGGATCCAAGCCATGAACAAAGAAATCGAATCCATGAAGAAGAATGAGAGATGGACACTACAACCAGTGCCAGAGAAGCAAAAAACAGTGTAATGCAAATGGGTTTACAAACTCAAATATGGACCGATTGGAGATGGTTCGAGATACAAGGCCAAACTTGTAGTGAAGGGTCTCTCTCAGAAGTATGACATCGACTACACTGAGACCTTCTCTCCAGTGGTGAAACATGCTTCCTTATGCCTACTATTTACATATGCAGCTGCATAAGACCTCAAGATTCACATCATTGATGAGAAAATAGCATTCCTACATGGCGAATTAGACGAAGAAGTCTACCTGGACCAACCTCCAGATGATACCTCCGAATCACTTCCATCTTATACATGCCGAATGCACAGGAGTATCTATGATCTGAAGCAATCAACATGACAATGGTTTAAGAATAAAGATCAAGACTTGAGATCCTTAGGATTCGAGCCATTGATAGTCGATTCCAATGTTTATGTAAGAATCACAGATGGGGAAATCATCATTGTTGATGTGTATGTGGACGACACCCTAATACCATGCAGAAGCAAAGGCTTGATTGTAGGAGTGAAGAATGAGATCTTGAAATATTTTGAGATTACAGACCTAGGAGAAGCCAAATGTTATATTGGCTTACAGATTGACAGAGACTATGACGAAGGAAAATTGTACCTTCATCAGTCCAAATATACCCAGAAAATCCTAGAAGATTTCAAGATGACGAATTGCAAAGGAGCAAATACTCCAATGCTTGCAGGAACAATCCTGACAAATGAAGATTGTTTGAAGACTGAAGAGGAAAGAGAATTGATGCAACATACACCATACAAGAAGCTAATCGGATCAGTAATGTATCTTGCGAATAACGCACGTCCTAACATTGCTTATGTCGTGTTCAGGATGAGTCAATTCAGTATGAATCCAGGCTCGACTCATTGGAAGATCACGAAGCAAATTTTGCAGTACCTTCAACTAACGAAAGATTTTGGGTTGTGTTATTCTCATGATGCAGGATTCCAGATGCTTTCATACAGTGATGCTAGCTGGGCATCTCTTAAGGATGACTACAAAAGTGTCTTAGGAGGATGTACCATCGTAGCGAGAGCAGCAATTTTCTAGGTCAGCAAAAAAAAAACCATCATAGCTCAAGCATCCTATGAAGCAAAATACGTAGCAACAATGAAGATGGCCAATGAAATCACTTGGCTCAAACAGTTCCTTGACGAACTAGATGAAAGAAGTAATGAACCTCTAATTTTGCAGATGGACAATACATCCGCAATACACTTGACAAAAGATCTCGTGTTTCACTCGAGGATGAAACACATTGCAATTAAGTACCACTTGATAGGGGATCTAATCGAAAAGAAGAAGTTGTAGACTACTCTCATTGGAACAAAAAAGATGGTTGCTGACATCTTCACAAAGGCCTTAGACAAAGGTTTGTTTGAGAAATAGAGGAGCAATCTTGGAGTTATAAAGCTACCACGATTTGAGAGAGAGTTGAAGAAACAAAGTGTTTCTATTACCAAAGCTCTACTGGCTCTCGACTCCCAACCTGACGAAGATCTCGAAGACCTTAAAAAACAAAGATCTCGAAGACCTCAAAAATGAAGACTCAAAGACCTAAAAAATGAGGACCTCGAAGATGAAATGTTTGCGAACAACAAGAGAGGTCAGACGACGCGAAACAAAAAATATTTGAGACCCCCGAAGGTCGAATAATCCAACACCTCATGATCAAAAGGATCGAGAAGATCAAAGAAGTACCGTAAAGTACAAATCTCTAATATGATATGATGGCATCAGCAGAAGAGCATTAGGACGTGCCTGATCTGTCGCTCTTGTAATCTGTGACTAGTCTTAGATTGTTTAATCTATCTAATAAAAAATGTTACTCTGAATATATGCAATTGCTAGATGCACTAATGATAGTGAAGATACAAATAGACAAAATACAGAATAGAGAAGTCCGCCAGTGAGTGAGATATTGTAAGCAGGATCCATAGATATCCAAGAAGTTCACCAGCAATCGAGACACTATCCATGGGAGAACATTGTTGTCTCTCACACCATTGCGCTGTGTGGGTCTGTCACACAGTGCTTAAACCAAGAGGATCAATAAATGATGTTGTAGTCGTTATGCACATATCATTCTAAATTGTTTGATCTCAATTGAATTATTGTCTGCTTATTGTTCGTATATCTCATTCACTTGTTTTTATCTATTATGTACATAGGTTCAATCTTGTTGAATGTTGTATTAACTAAAATGTAGGTTAGTAGTGTCTGTCTACATTATGGAGGATTGTAGGAATGATATAGCAGGCAGTGACCAACAATCATATCCGAACTTCATCCGAATTTATTCGCGTTTGTTTCGCGACTTTCTATCAACATCAAGAGAGCCTACCTTCTATAGACAGCTACATAGTGTACTTGTGGCCGAGGAGACTAGAGTTCTACATGTAAATACTAGGATGAGTTCTTTATCTTTGCAAGATGGAGATGAGAAAGGCAACTTCTCATTCAAAGGCAAGAAAACGACCAATGCATCCATGAAGATCCAAGGCAAGGAGGCCAAGTGGAGGATCAAACATCAAGTTCAAGGAAGAGAGAAAAATCTAAACTCAAATGCTTCTTTTGTGGGAAGAAGGGGCATATTGCATCCGAATGCTACAAGAAGCAAAGTGCACAAGAAGAGAGCAAACAAGGGATTTTTGCATATGAAGAGGAGGAAGATGAGGAACTCTCATCTTTGATGGCATCTACATCCACATCAACAAGCAAGAGAGATTCTAGTGAGGCATGGTGGATTGATGGTGGGGCAAGCTCCCACATGACATTTCTAAGGGATTTTTGTGAAAATTGTCAACATTTCCTTGACTAATTTTAGGCCAAATTTGGTAATTTTGGCACATAGTTTTGGATCTGACCTTTCACACGTGTGGCATAGGTCTAGATGCTTTTATTTTAGTATATATTTCATATTGAAGAAGTTTCAAATTTCAGGACCATCAAAATGATACCAAAATCATGTCATTTGGACATATAGGCCAAAATTGGCTATTTATTGCTAGTGGTGTCCTAAAATTTGTTGGATTTATCTCCTCTACTCTCCTAAATCCCGTTTTAATCTGCCTCCATTCATGCTGTATTTTTACTCATGTTGTCGCATAGTCTGCATATTTACATGTAAAATAAGACAAACGAATAAAACATAACCGTCTACATAAATACAAGTAAATTCTCACAGGTGAAGAAAAGACGAAATCAATGACACTGTATTTTTTACATGTGTTTTGTGATAGGCGAAAAAGGCGACACTGCCTTACAAATTGCCAAAGGTGCCTTAGGAAAAACGAAGGCACCTTATCCTGAGGCATTTCGTCAAAGTGATGCATTTTTCACATCTTCACCAATATTCATTTCAGCAAAGGCTGACGTTGCGGCCTTTTCACACTCATCCCATGCAACTGTGCTAATAGATTTGACAACGACTGCAGCCACCCACAATCTTCTACAGACAGCACATCCACCTTGTACTTTCTTCATCTGCACACCTGTAACATTGTGTATATATATTGAATATCACTTGCGTATTCAGATTAATTAAGAACAAGTGTGTGTGTTATATATAGCATCAAAAGCTTATCAAAGATAGACGAAGTAGATGCCTTGCGCATTGATTCTTTATTGTCAGTAATAGGTTCAATCCTTTTACAGATTAAATTAGCTTTGTAAAGCACGCGGCTTCGTCTGCTATTGTCTTGTGCTCTACCGCATTATTGACATGTATATTTTGTTATACTTAATCTGATAACAACTCTTTTGTTCTGCATTCAGATTTGTGTTAATATTGCTATGCTTATTTTCATTGTCTGACTTTCTTGCTGTTCAATCTCTGTTCTTAGCGAGTTATTATTAGTCTAGCTGTTGATGACTAATATTTAGTCTTGCCTTTTGTGAATCATTCGCGACTGATTATCAGTCGAGCTCAGTCTAGCTCTTCGCGAATCATTCGCGACAAATAATTTGTCTAGCTGTTCATGACAAATTATTCTTCTAGTGTTTTATTAATGTTTGGCTACATAATCATAGCGACCGTGATTTTTATCACTAACGTTATATTCGTTTCTGATAGGCGTAGTCATGCTTAGGGAAAGAGTAATATAGCTCATTCCGCTATGCACAAACACTTTCTGTTTGAGTTCGTTTCTCATTCGAGTTTCAAGTTCGCTTCCTTTTCGTGTTCGTTTTCTTTTCAAACTATTTTGTTTCTCACGCGTGACACATCCTCTTTCTCCAACATGGTATCAGAGCTATTTTCGTAGCCTGATAAGCTTCCACAGTACAAGACTCTACTAGATGATCGAGTGATTGTCTTCTTGTTCTGTAATTCTATACCAGATCTTCATACTTAAGTCACTGATAGTTTTTCCTATCACTTAGACTGATTTTCCATATGGATTCCCAAGGGAAAGCCAGTCCCATCATGGACAAGCTTGATGGAGCCAATTACCATCTGTGGAAATTTAAGATGAAAACTGTACTAATGGCTAAAAAATTGTACGACGTTGTTACAAGTACAGAAGGAAAACCCGAAAGCAGACGACGCAACAATCGCCAAATGGAAACTGAAGGATGGAAAGGCATTTGCGTTAATTATTCTCAACATTACGGATACCCAGAAGGGCCATGTATTTGAGGCTCAAACATTGAAAGAAGTTTGGGACATCTTGAGCACACTATACAAAGTGCGAGATATAACTTCCAAGCTACATCTCTAGAAGAAATTTTACTCCCTCAAGATGGTGAATGGTGATTTCCTGCAGAATCACATCAATCAATTCAAGAACTTGCTAAGGCAAATGGCCACTGTCAAATCTGTCATAGATGATCAAGATGCAATGATGCAACTGCTTACAAGCTTGCCAAGCTTATATGATAGCTGGGTCATGATCATCACGACACATCCAAAACTGACTCTTTCGAGAGTCATTACTATGTTGTTGCAAGAAGACACACGGAGGAACGAAGCCTTAAGTTCATCAGCTAATTCTCACGCTTTATACACCAACAAGAGCATGACTAAGCAGAAGAAGAAGAAAGGTCCAAAGCAATTAAAGCCAGACCAGAAACCAGCACAACACAAAGAACAGTTGAATCTGCAAACGAAAAAGAAGTTGTTCTGTAGATACTGCAAGTGAAACAACCACGAAATTCAAGACTGTCAGATACTACAAACAAAGAACAACAGCAAGGAGCAGTCAAATCAAGTGGCAAATGCAGTTGCAAAAACTCCACAGCCTATTCAAGAAGCGGATCATGATGTCTTCATGACCAAACATCAAGGAGCATCCAGCGACAATTCTTAGTTTATAGATTCCGGAGTCACTCAGCACATGACCAGTCTCATTGGCTGTTTCGAGTCCTATACACCTTAGAGTACCAAGAAGTATGTTTACCTTGGCGACAGTACCAAACAAACTATTAAAGGTGAAGGTACTATAAGATTAAGCTTTGCAAATGATCAATCTGGGCTACTTTCTAAAGTCCTGTATATACCAAATTTATCTACGAATCTACTCTCTGTAAGCATAATCACAGATCTAGGACATAGAGTAGAATTCAAATGTGATCAGTGCAAAGTAGTTGATAGGACATGCAAGATCTTAGCACTCAGAAAGAGACATAATACTACTATAAATTAAGTCATTGCTTTTTTGCCTCTAGTCAGGTGCTCAGTACTTCTATTCATGCAAATAAAAGTTTACTATGGCATTATAGACTTGGTCACTTGAATCATGTTGTTGTACAACAAATGTCTAGACAATCTATTGTTCTTGATCTCGACTATTCTCATGATAAAGTCGAGTTACCTATCTATCAAGACTATCTAGTTGGTAAATAGACTTGAAAACCATATGCAAAGTATTTTATAACTTTTACTGATGAATTTCTCAAAAGGACTATGGTTTACTTTATAAAGAAGAAATCAGAAGCCTTCAGCTACTTTAGAATCTTCAAGAAGCATGTAGAAAAGGACACTGGATGGACGATCACGGCTCTAAGGTCAGACAATGGTGGAGAATATATCTCTATCGAGTTTAAGGAGTACTGCCAAAGCCAAGGTATTGAACAGCAATTCATCACTCCTTACAGTCCTCAGTCTAATGACTTAGCTGAGAGGAAGAACCGTACCCTGCTTGAATCAGCCAAATGTATGTTAGCGCATGCATCTGTCCAAGAGATTCTGGGCCGAAGCTGTATCCACTGCAGCTTACATCCAGAACAGATGTTCGGCCAAGGCCCTCTCAGACAAGACATCCCACGAGATGTGGACAAGCTCTAAGCCTTCTGTGAAAAAACTAAGAGTATTTGGGTGTGTTGCCTACGCGCAGATCCCAAAAGACATGAGGAAGAAATTGGACTTCCAAGGTCTCAAGACCATCTTGATTGGATATACTTCATCTGATAATACATACAAGCTGTATGATCCTGATACCTAGCAAATCTTGTATAGCCTGGATACAGTCTTTATCGAGGATCAGTTTGTCGACATCAAAGACAAGGATATTGCTCTAGGAGAACCTTCATCACCTACCATTGACACGACTGTCCGAGCTTCTGGCTCAGGTGTGTCTATTGTCGACCCACTTTTTGACAGTGAGTTAGATGAAGACGTTGCTGCTACCCAACAACAAGTCCCATGAGTGGTTCATCAGTCGAATCCTCCCAAAAGATCAAACTGAGTGCGCGCACAACCCACAAGGTATACTCCTGAGTTTGCATGTCTCTTGATACAAGAACCGACAACAGTCGAAGAGGCACTAGACTTCGATCTCTAGAGAGAAGCTATGGATAGAGAGTATTCCTCTCTGATCAAGAACCAGACATGGTCATTAGTCAAAGCTCCTATTGGTTGCAATACCATTGATTGTTGTGAAAGTAATGTACTTTAGGACCATAAATGGATCTACAAAAGATCTACAAGAGTGATTGAATGCTTGCTTAACAATCTATCAAAAAACTAGACACGCAAAAGTTGATCTAGATTGGCAATTTGACAAACAACAGGCATTAACAATCAAAAGCATTGATCAACATTGAAATCTGAGCCCACACGTGTGTACTGCAGGCTGTAGTACGGCTTTCAACCTGAGAAACAAATAGAAATTGATTTGGTTTCATTTGGATCACAAAAACTCAATGTACATAGTGAACTAGCTTGAGATTGCCAATGAACTCCAAAAAAATTCTATCTTCTCACTATGGATAGAGGGAATACATAGCAGATTCGACTTCCTTCTTGAAGTTAGGTGGATTTCCAACATGTAATAAGGAAGTTAACTCACTCTCCTTGACCTAAAATGTATTTACATATAGCTAATGAATGGATCTAGATTATCAATGAGATAAGGAATGAAGATGATAGAAATCCAACAGAGTTTACGTGAGGGGGATCACTTTGGTTCTGGTAAAAGTCTAGATTCATTCGTAGACTTGTTCCAAAGAATTTCTTTTCTTTAGGATTCTGAAAAGGTACTTGATACGTGAACCAAACAATTATGAAATCAGAAGGTTATTGAGCATCTGGTTCATTGAAAAGGACATTCTGATGATAAGAATTCATGGGAACTAGAAGGTAATCTAAAGAGGAGTTTTCTTGACTTGAAGTTCTAAACTAAGGAGCGAAGTATGTCATGGACCTAATGGGGGTCTGGAGCATTAGGAGTTGCCTTGGACATAGGAAATAGACTTAACAGGATAGTAGTCAAGTAGGACCATGGGGTCAGGTGACCACCTACATGTGGTATTAGTATGTGTGTTACATTCTAGTATGGGATAGATTGTACATGCACTACATTATTGCAAGGGTCCTAACTACTATGGGTTAGGGGTACCTACATGTAGTGGACATGCATGGAGATTGACATGACCTATTATAGTGCTTCCATGTGGATTCAGTGCATGGGTATGTGGGGTAGTCTCTATGTTGTATATATACCCTCACCCGTGTCCATGAGCATCATGGAGAGTCTTGTGGCCATTATGTTGTTAGATTATGAAGCGCTTCTCTTGTGATTTGTTTATCTCTTGGAATGCTTGGGGTCTATATCGATATTTGATTTAGCATTGGTTTGGATGGTTTCGTATACTGCATTGTCCCTTTGTATTCATGGAGCTCTATCTCTATTTGGAGTCTTGGGGACATTTTATCCACCATCAAATCATTTGTCATGTGTAACATATACTTACTCTTGATGGTTGTGATGTTTAGCTTGGTGTAATTACACACAAAGATGTAAATAAAAATATTTGTTGAATTATATTACCATATAGTGTGTAACATGATCCTTTCTCCAACATTCTGCTACCGATTTGACAAATATCTCACAATATTTTTGTAGGTTTGCAATGTCGATTTCAAATAACTTTTTTTTTCGCAACATGCCAATCAAATTGTCAAGATTTTGTCATACTGCAATTTTTTTTAATCTTGTGTTGCCCCTATCTTCAAAGTCGTTTAATGCTGCTACAACGTCTTTTCAAACATTGTATGTCACGGTAGAAGACTTTCCACTGTGATTGGATAAAAACCTTCTAGCTTTTGCACCTCCAATAGATGGCTTATTTGGAACGTTCTTGATTTCCCTGATAGTTTTTCACTTTTTTCTATTTTTACATTCCCCTTGTGCAAACCTGCTTTTGAAAGTACTTGCTCTAATCTCTCAATTTCAATTTTAGAGGCGGATTCAAGTTTGGTATTCCAGACATACAAAATATGATTGTAAATCAATTTTTCAACAATTCGTATCTCAACATGCAATGTGCATATGTGAATATTGATCAATGGAATTGCCAACACAGGTCTAAAGTTCGGATCCTCTCGATCTCTTGTTGGACCAACTTTTGATCTTGTCAAATTCAAGTCTTTACAATTCTTCATACAGTACAAACAACGATGTTTAATATTTGTCCCATGCGAAACATTATACATACATTTCAGTGTCTTTAAATCACCTGCAAGATAAAATTTGAAACGTGTCATAGTTTGGCACATATTTTTTGCTTCCACCCATGTGCTCTTCAATAATCTTCGCATAATTGGATGTCGAAAAAATCCACGACAAGATAGCATGGTCTTCTTTTAAAACCTGAAAAGTAACAAACACATGCAAAGTTACGAACATTGACATTAGCAAACTTAGGTGGTAAAATACAATAATAAGTAAAATTGAAATATACCTGAAATGCTGCTAACCACCATATTTCATTCTCTGATTGAACACTAAATGATGAATCATCTGTATCATTTTTAGTATTGTTGTTCAATGTTTTGTTCATAAAGGTGATATTTACTTGTTCCAATTTTTGTCGCTTAACAATTTTCGACTCATCAAGTTTAATAACCAATATCAATTTTCCTTGAACTTCTCTTTCAAATATTTTGTAATATTTAATCATGTATGCCACTACTTTGTTAATATCCAAAAATAAATTGCTGGACTCATTGTATTCCAATGTTTTTACTCTCACATGTATACAATTTCTTGATATGAAATGGTTCGCCTATAAGCATAGTCATACTCTCTCTTATTAAGACAATATCTTGGTTTTTTTACTCTAAATGGATAGGAAGAGGTAGCTTTCAAATCTTCACATGTGCAAAGGCTTTAAACAACAGAGTATATGATTTACGACTAATTCCTGAATAATCACATGCTCCCTGAATAACTCTTGCATCCAAGACATGTTGAATGTTCTTTATAATCACTGCAGCAATATCCTGTCAAAACGAGAATTCTTTAAAAATTCTTTTGTAGTTTTTGATGACAATATGGAACCCAAAGATTTTCCAATACTCGTAGAATCTTTAAAATGTTCTCTCGCCACCAAAGATGATTTGCAAGATATAATAAATAATAAACTTGACCTTAAAAAAATAGCAAGCATTAGAAAAACAAACACATAAAAACTTAGCAAGCATGTCATTGCTCTTTTAATTAATACTTGAACACTTGAATCCTTTTCTTCTTGTTTCCACTTCTTGAAAACAGGTCATCTATGTCTTTTTTTTAAAGTCGTTTGTGTTTCCTTATATTTAATTTTCTCCTGAGAACTTCGCCTTCAGCAATAGCACTCAAGCTTTCCCTTTTCAAATTCTCAAGGTCTCTCAACATAACTTGATTGGATATTTGAATATCAGTAACAATAGTTTGCAATTCTGATATATTGGAGCTCAATGTTTGTTTTAATTTTGAAATATTGTCTTCTCATTCTTTGTTTGAATCAACAAATACTCCAATACTTGTGTTTGCTTCATTGCTTCATACATCTCGTATTGACTCAACTTTTGATAGTATTCCAACAATCCACTATGTCCATTACACACAAAATTTGAAAGTCCAAAAAACATCCTGTACTTGGATCTTTGGGATAAATTGATCCAAGTGTCCACAAATCAATATTTCTACAATTTTTTTCTCTAACTTCTTTCTTACAAGTCTCATTAATCTGACCAGATTTGATGTTTTTCTTATAAATTGGAACACAATCGAGTGGGAGCACAACATGAAGATCAAACTTTTTCATTATTTCAAAATTAAACAAACTATATCATGTAACAAGAAAAACAATTTACACGAAACCAAAAACAAGCTTGTAAATCATTGAACATGCATGTTATATAATCTACCTTTCAAATGTTTTCAAAGATTTATGGAGGGAACACCATGTTCAACCAAAAGTTATATTCTTCTCCTCCTCCCGCTATTGATATGGCTTCTTGGTAGCATGAATAAAAGCTTCTTAGTAGCATGGACAATCGACTATGTGCTTAGGCGACGTGTTTAAAATGAGTTACCCACACCAGTTAGACGGTGGACAACACCGAAAACTAGAAAAATGGCAACAAATCTTGCCGTTTTTATTTTTTCTCTCTAATCATTCTCTCACTAAGTTCGGATTTCTTATAGGGCCCTTTTTGAGTTGAGGTTTTTCCTAATGTGAGCATTCTACACACAAGATTGCAAGATATCATCAAGATAGTGCCCAATGGATAGATGAACCCAAGAGAACTCATGTATAAGCATGAAATGAGAGAGAGAGAGAGAGAGAGAGAGAGAGAGAGAGAGAGAGAGAGAGAGAGAGAGAGAGAGAGGAGAAGAGTCAGTTCTCCCATGAATTTACACTATATATAGCAGACTCATGCCTCATTAATGAGTTTAGTTTTCTTCCAAAACTCCTCTAGTTTAAAAACACTATGTATATGACTAGATTCAATGCATCTAACATTCAAATTTAAATGTGTCCAAATTCGACCTAATAACTTTTCCATACTTTTCAAAAGTGGTAATTCAAATGAACTTTGACTAAAATAACTTTCATAAAGTTTAACTCTAAGTCTAGATTGCATATTGGCCTAATATTGACAATTAACCAAAATATGACTAAACTTCACTAAACTAGTTGAAATCTCTCACAGTTCATATGTATCCTATGAAGATCAACCACTACTTGAGTCAGAAAATAACTCATAATGGCAATGACTTACAATCAATACATATAAGCTACAATATCAATAGATAATGATACCAAGTAGACTCGTCCAACTAACTCAGAAGTAACGCTTCTAATTCAGTTAGATGCACCAAATTCAGAAATATCTAAATGTTTGGGTGTGGGCTCAATTTCAGTACACCATATGCAATCTGATTCTATATCCCAACACCTTATTAACTTGTGAGTGATTGTCAACATACAATTCTCAACAATATGCCTATGTTTTATCGAGTAGTTTATGCATGCAAATAAACTCAATCCAATGAACACAGTGTGAATTCACAAGATTAAAAACTTGCGCAAAGAAAAAATGATCTCGCTATGCATGTTTTGTGTGCTCTGGCCTTGAGAATGTCAAGATAGGCAATAGATGGTTGTCCCTATCTCTCGCTATTGACAATCCACAAATTGCAAAACCAAGTATCATTTGCTTAAACAGTCAATAGATGATTGAAACTACTTTTGCATGTCATGCAAAGATTCAAATAATCATTTTAAACCTCTACATCATGCATAAACTTCCAATAGAATTGCAGTAAGCATCACTTTGCTATTCTACACCAGAAAGAGAAACTCAAAAGCAGTATGCAAACCAGTGATTGAACCCAAAAACCGTTCACAAACCCAAAACCAACAAATCACAACAAGCTGAAATTTTCCATTCCATGCTAAATTGAAAAAACAGAATCGAATCATCAAACAACCAAAAACTGGCCTACTAAACTGCTTCATCCAAATCAAAGGTGAAGCTCACTTGAATGATAACCAATTTACTGAAAACCAACCGTTTGTTGACCCCTAGATTCCACAACAAATTTGCTCACATGGTGTCGCTCTAGCATCTCGATTGGTTGCTCTGATACCAACAAAACGTCCCTAGGACTCCAAATCGAGATAGAGCTTCATGAATACAAAGGGAAAATGTAGTAGACAAAACCATCCCAACCAATCCTAGATCAAATACTGATCTAGCCCTCGAGCATTCCAAGAGATAGGCAAATCACAAGAGAAGCGCTTCACAGTCCAACAACATAACGGCCACAAGACTCTCCATGATCCTCATGGACACGAGTGAGAGTATATATAGAACATAGGCCTTACTCCACTTGCCCATGCACCAAATCCACATGGAAGCACTCTCACAGATCATGCCAATATCTCATGCACTACATGTATGTACCCCTAACCCATAGTAGCTAAGACCCATGCAATAGCATAATGCATGCACACTCTATCTCGTACTAGAATGTAACACACATGCTAATACCACATGCAAGTGATCACCTAACCCCATGGTCCTACTCGATTACTATCCAATTAAGTCTGATATTTATGTCCAAGGCACCCCCTAATAATCCAGATCCCCATTAGGGCCATGATAGTGGATCATTTGATTGGTGTTTAATATTTTACCAAGGTTAATATCATAATATATTACCATCATATATGAATAAGAAAAGCATATTCCTAAGAAACCTTTTCACACTACATATGACTACTATGAATGTTTAGTGCTTTTGCAAGGAATCATAGATTTACTAATGAATTTCTAGCACATGAGTACTTTATTTTTAGATAGTATACTCATCTTCACTTTAACTCTTAAAGAACATGAAGAGCGCTAGTATTGCTTTCAATATTTTGAGACCAAAAAGTTCTATGAATTGAAGTCAAAGTGTGAGTCTTTTAAAATAGATCAAAAATAGCTTGGAGATGTCAAATCATATCTTGGAATTAGCATTCTTTTGATTGAATATGAAAGGTATAATAATGGAATATCAAAGAACATGAAAAAAGTAATATCCAAAAGATGTACTAAAAGGAATAAGAAAATCCAATAGTCAATGTAAGATCAATCTATCGATTCAACAATAGATGAGTTGGGGTGATACTTTAAAGTGTGGTTTTTTTTAACAATAATTTTGGATGTGGTTGGAATAAGTAAGCCTTCTATGATAAATGGAAAGTATTCTAATGATTATCCATTCGAGAATATCCTAATCTAGAATGATATTAAAATTGTTTTTGAGAATAAAAACTTGGACAACAAAAGTGACAAGCATTTGGCTTACAAAAATAAAGCTTTGTTATGATTTCTGCCCTTAATCAAGATATTATTTGTATTGAGTCCAAATGTTTAGTGTTGTTAAACTATCAATTCATGGGTATTTTGTAGTGTTAAAAACTATCAATCCATTAGGTACTTCATAGTGTTCACAAACCATCATCCCATGATAATGACATAAAAAATTGAGAAGACTAAAGTCATATAATTTGAATCGATTAACTATTTGATTTCAAAATCGTGTATTTTAAAAGAAATAGATGATGCATCAAGTAGGATTAGAGCAAATAATATGTTATGCATTGGAATTATCTAGCATAAGATTTGCCCTTCTCCTTGAGGTCTTTGTTAAAACTGATGTGTCTTTTCATCACGTAGCACATGTGCTCTAAAAGCTATGGCAATTCTGAATCACAGAATTGCAAGATGAATTCTTATGAGAATGAGATCTCAAATGCTAATTTTATGAATTTAAAATGTGTGTGACAAATTGAGCATTAATGCACATCTTGAATGAATGTCATCATATCATAAATACATATAGCCTACGTATGTTCTAGTTGTGAATATTGTCAAATAAACAAACCTTAAGAGTTGAAGGTAGATTGTTTGTTACATCCATTGGAAATTCTTCGATAAGAATTTGAAAAGTATTCGTATGGACTTTATTGTTCGACTTACTTAGAACAAGAAGGGCCATGAGTGTCAACAAGCTGACAAAGATAACATGATCTCGATTCTCAAGGCATCTTAGTAAGCACATTGTATTGATAAGTGTTTTTGACTTGTATGGATCACATAATGATGTTGCTAATGGTCAACATTCAAAACTCACTATACATTTAATGCAATTGGCTTTCACAAAATAAGAAAGGACTTTAAGTTATCCTCATATAATTTCCAAAAATTTAACGAGCCCAAACATATCACTCCTCTATAGAAGATATGTTGAGAGTGTATTTAAAGTACGATGATGAAAAACATTTTATTTCTAAATTCACTCATGTATACTAATTTACATGATTATTGACACATTCAATAGGATTTGTTAGACTCAAAAGTCTTTAGGTGCAAGGTGCAACAATTTTTGTGCATGATATTTACAAATGTTGCAACCAATGAATGATCTTTCCAAGTATCTATTTAAAGGATGAGGATAATATATGAGAGAAAGAATTTTAATGGAACACGACATTTTGTGATGTGCTCCTTGAAAAAAGTAAATTCTCCAAGGGAGAGAGAATGCTCGGACTATTTTTTTATATTGTTTGTTCCAAAAGAAAGCATTAATTTTGGTCTTCTACATGTCTCCTCTGACACAAATGTCACCCCTTCCCAATGCTTTTCTCTAACAAAAGGGGAGAATGCACCACCTGATAAACAAGTAGAGTTTGATATGAATTTGGAACCAGGGCTACATGTTTGTTTTGCTTTGAGCCTCTAACTATCTAGTTGAATTTGGCTATTTGCGATCATATCCTGCTATATACAAAGTACAGACAAGTTTATAATCTATTCTATCTTCTTGCAATTACAAATGGTAAGCTTGAATGGTCTTCCCAAGCAAACGGATACATGCCATTGGTAGAGCAGGAGCAACAGAAGCAAGAGTGCCTAATTGGTTTGACCTTCTTCCGACCGCATATTCTACTTGCCCTAATTTTCGCGATGCTTATCCTACTACTCAGCCTCCCTCTTCTCTTGGCCATAATGTTTTCTTTCTTGCTGAACATAGCTTATATCACTATGGTGCTCTATGTGTTCCTAGTCTTTTTGATATTTGTTCTAAATTGCTATGTGATGGCCATTATTCTAGGGTTGGTGGGAGCTTTGTATTTCTCATGAAGATTTTGTAACCATCTGGTTAAGCCTGCTAAAATCATTTGACAATCCAATAACTTATAAAAAGAACAAGACACGCCTTACAGGAGTTTATAACTGCTAGACAAGAAACTACAACACATGAATTGTTTCAATATGTAGACGACTCATTATTGATTTACAAAAGAAACCGTCATACCAAAGCAGATTCAATATATCTTTTTTTAATGAGAGTTTTTGTTGGATATTTGTTATAAAGAATAAACTGCAAACTTGCTGATTGGTGAAGCCATAGCTGTCAATGCCTAAGACAATGTGAAGGTCCAAATGAAATAACAAACTACATAGTAATAATGTAATTACAAATACTTGGGTCTTGAATCATGATTCCTATTCCTGCAAGGTGGCTTCAATGCACACAACTATTGTAACATTCCAGGTACTCAATGTTATGATTTATCAATCATTAAATGTTCAAAAATCACTGCTTAGTAACTACTATATACAATTTACATAAAATCATATTCCAAGACAATATGAGCAGTGAGTCATTGTCCTGAAACACAATGTCATTCCTCCATAATGGGTAAAGTATGAAAATTATCGTGTGCAAAGACTGAATGTCCATCCATTCTTGATTTCTTCAAGCTTTCCAAACTTCAAAATCAAGATCTGAGCTTGAGAACAAGAAAGCAAGATAGTGCAAACATAAACGATGTTTGATGAACAAGGTTCATACTACATAGTAGCTACATAATATAGGCATCACGCAAGTTGCAATTTGAGCATACATCTTGAAACTGGTTATTGTACAAGTCTGCAATTGTTACCCCAACGTGTCCAAGAACTCACTCCTTACCCCTAGTTTCTAGTGCACTTTCTTGTCGTGATTGTTTATTTAAGAATAGACTTATTGGTTTGTTGTAGTTGTATCTCTTTTGTTCACTTTCAAATAGATGTGTGATGGTATTGCATTGAGATGTGCTTCCATGATTATTTCTTTTTTGAGAATTTCTTGCATACTGATGAGTAGATAAGCTTGCTAGATCAATCTTTCAAAGAGAAGGAACCTCTAACTTGTCAGAGAGCAAAGTTCTCAACCAATATAACCTAAATGTCAAGGACCCTTTAGTGGTTTCAAGAAAAAAAGATTCACGATGCAATATTTTCATACTGACAAGATGATGGTTTAGATCATTTATAGAATTCTCAGTCAATTCTAGAATAGCCAACCCATTTCCCATACCAACAGATTGAACACCATGTATCAGTACCTAATGCTACAGTTGCACATATCATTTGACTAGGGTTTTTGAGTCTTGCTGTAAGGGAGAGGACCAAATTAACAACGATAGTCTCAAAGAAAATTTAGCATGAAACAAATTATCATAGACACACAAATATGTAAATTTTCTTTAGGATTAGTTAGAACTGCATTTTGAAATTCTACTCTCATCTCCATTGTCAGTGAATTTGTCAGAGGCTCTAAAGACAATGAAGGATATGCATTATCTATGCAACTGTGAGTTACGGCATTCAATCAACAAAATCCCACTCTAATATTTAGCAGAAAAAGAGAATGATTTTTGTGAATAATGAATCATGAACTCACAACGTACTTACGCAAAATCTAATACTGCGAACCAAGAGCTGATGACAGTCCAAGAGAAATGAAGGAAAAAGGCATCAGTTTCTTGGGACATACATTATGACACAGGCGCCCGCCAAGGCGAGTGTAGCACCAACTGCATCCCACTGATCGGGCTTGCTTCCATTGGCGCCCCAGCGCCAGAGCACGGAATAAGCGATCGAAAATCCACCGAAGGCAGCTAGCGTCCGGCCTAAGCCTTGATCTTGCAACGTCAGCATAATGCCGAAGACCACAAGCAGGATGCCACCCAGGATGAAGAAAGGCCATCGCCATCCTTCCCTCCTCCAATTCCAAATGAGCCACACGCCTCCTACTTCACAGCCGGCAGCCACTATGAAGAGAACTACTGACAGCAACCCTTGGGCAGCATCATAACCCATATCTATGGATCACCAAACGCAAACCCAAAACCAAACCCAACGAAGGAACTCTCAGCTGCTGAAGGTAGCCGAGAAAACACCGCCCAAACGATCAAATGCTTTGTGAATGCTGCAGCAGCTGCCTTTAGCTGATGATTCACTTATTTCTGCAATCAAACAGCTTGCTCTCTCTTTGAATGCTCCAGCAGCTGCCTTGAGCTGATAATTTTCTTATTTGTGCAATCAAACTAAACTAAAAATGCAGCTTGCTTCTTCTTCTTCTTCCTTTTTTTCTCTCGATTTTTGGGCTTCCCTCGTCTCGTCGGTGTCGCTCTCTCTTCCTTTTGTAGACTGGAGTAGTAGATACAGAGAGTGAGTATCATAAATACTCACCCTATGATACTCACTCTCGCTTCCTTTTGTAGACTAGAGTAGTAGATACCACAGAGTGGGTATCATAATACCCTTTGTGACCAGAGAGAAATACTTGTGCCAAAGATTATCCTTTCACATGGAATCATTGAACTAGGTAGCGGGCCGCGTGAGCAGGGCTGCTATCCTTTGTAACAAGCAGCCTTTGAGCAGGGCTGCTATCCTCTGTAACAAGCAGCCTTCACGCACTAAGCCGCCCTGCGGCGAAGTGCGTTGAAGGTTGCTTTTACATGGTAGCAGGCCTGCTCACGGTAGCAGGCCTGCTCACGGCTTGCTACCGGGCGTAATTGGCCCTTCAACCCTGCGCTATGGCTCTAAACACATCCGTTTAGAGCCTACGAAAATGGGACATTTGTCCTCTATCACTCCTCATGCCAATTATGTTGGTGGAAGACTATTTTTTTAAGCTTTTTGGTTTTTTAGGACTATTACTCATGCAAAGGTTCACACTCCTATATAAAAAATTGTTAGAAATTTCATTATCTCGATTTTTGAGAAAATGGATTTTTTGTTTTTATACTTTGAAGGCTTTCTCGAGCACTGGCCATGGAAACATGGAGGGGTGCAAGTCCAATATGAAAGACTAGGTCATTTGATGTGAAACCCATTTATTGAGTAAATTTAAATTAGATAAAGCATTTTTGTTTTTTATTGGAGGGAATAGAAAGGACCCACCATTAGCTCTAGGGCCACTCAAGGTGGTTGGGGTAACCCCCATCTTCAAGATGAAACCTTTCAATGCAACCTAGGTAGGGTCAACTCTTGCTCCTTGTGAAATGGGGTCCCACTCAAAACTCCTTGTGAAACCAACCTTACATTATTTTTTTGCTTTTATTCCATAGCTATAGCCTATAAGTTATTGTGACAATTTGCTAAAGCTAATTTGTTAATCTTGGGAGCTTTTGAGCATTAGAACGAGTTTTTTAGATTTTTTTATTCTTCTAAAATGCAAATTTTTTTATTTCTTAACAATGTTATGCAAAAGGTAAAACTTCTAGTACCTTATCAATAAGGTAATTGATATACCATACGGATGGCATTCAAATCATTGAAAAATTAAAATATAAAGATTGCAATCTAGAAGATTTAAAATATACATAAAAATAAAAACTCGTTCTAATACTCAAACTCACCGAAAAACAACTCTCTAATTTCTAGCAATCATCACAATAGCTTATCATTGTCGCAACAACGTTGTAGCAATAACCTATTATAACAATTTGCTAGAAGTCGAGGTGTTGCTCTTACATAATTTTGAGTATTAAAATGAGTTTATTTTTCCTTCTTATTCTTCTAGAATGTGATCATTGTTCTTTTTTTATATATTTTAACAATCTGGATGCCTTGCAAAAGGCAAAACTTCTTGTGATGTATTGATCGCCTTGTATTAAAAGTCATAAAACAAATCAATAAAATACAAAGATGGCATTTCATAAGAATGACACATCAACTTTTAACAAATCGTCACTATCTTATCGCCTTTGAGGAAAAACTAAAGAGGAAAGAAGGGGGGGGGGGGGGGGGGGTCTTTCACATGAAATCATTTTGAGATTATTATTTTTTACATTCGCACAACCTTCTGCACGAAAGGAAGGTTGTGCAATCTACATAGTCTTCCGTGTTGAAGGCTATGTAACACAAAATCTTTCTTGTTGAAGAGATTCTACTCTAGAAAACTCTACTATATTGTGAAAAAGATTGAAACAGATTGAAAATTGATTTCACATTAGTTTCACACTCATAATGCTTGGTAGCTTCTTAATTTCTTTACAGTATTAGCAACTGACGCTCTTCTTCTTAGTGTCACCACCCTTAGAAGTGCTAGTATCGGTTGCCTGCTCTTGCCTTGGTTGATTTGACTGCCATTGGTTCTTGTTGCCATTGTTGTAGTTGCCTCTACCAAGTTGCTGGTTTCGGCCTCTACCTCTTCCTTTGAATGAAGTCACAAGTGCTTCACTAGACCCTCGAGAGTAAGGTTTCTGCATTAGCTCTTCCTGCAACAAGTATGCACAAAACTCCTCAAATGTGGGTGGCTTCTCTCTCATCATTACGGAAGTCACCATGTGCTTGTAAGATGTTGGCAAAGCACCCATAACAATCATCAATTAATCAACCTCTGATACAGTTTCTCCAACTGCAACTATTTCTTCTTTTAGCTCCTTTATCCTTAAGTTGCTACAGCTTCATGATCTCCCATTCGAATAGTCATGAGCTTCTGCTTTAACATCATGATACTTGCATTGTTCACTGATTCAAAAAGTGTCCTTGAAATATTCCAAGCTTCTGTGGGTGTAGTTGTCGATGCAATATGTGGACTTGGTTGTATCTGACAATAACACTGTCAATACTTTATCCGTCATTGTGTATGTAATGGAAAATTGACAACTTTTGCTTTTCACTTCACCAGAAACCGAGCTACAGATTAAAAGTTATGGCAAATACTTGAAAATTGCCAATTATAGTAAGTCCAAATAGCCAACTAGCAATAAATGCTACTAGAAGTAAAAATTGACTTCACAGTTGAACTTATTACACCCAAAAACATATATATCAACTACTAATTCGTCGAAATCATAGCTACTGGCAAAACGTTGTGTTTTTGCCTAGCAAAAAATACACTAGAATGGGGCTTAAAATGGGACTCCTCCAAATTTGGCTGAAAACTAAAAATTTGTAGACTTTGAAGTGTGACCAAAAACCTTCGTATGAAGTGCCCCTTGGTTCAACATTTCTTCAATGGCTTTCAAAACCCATTTTCACTATTGGATAAAGCCTTTCAAGAATCTATGGCTTGGAATAGCTTGAAGTAAGCGGCTAAGATTTGATCAATAAGCAACCAAAGGTATAGATGTATTTGAAGAGCAAAGTGGGCTTGTGCATCGAAGGGCTCACAGACAAATACACCATGGAACTATTTGAGTGAGGGCACGAACATGCAGGAAACTCCACAAGCTTGGATGGCACCCATAAGAGGTTGAATGTCTCTAACTTATGCTTAATAAAATATACAACTGTTCATCTAGAATATTCACCAGTAAATGTAATGAAAAATCTGGCACTTTTTAATGAAAAAGTTTGTATCGGGCCACATATATCTGTATGTACAATATCTAACAAATCTTTAGCCACATATTGGTGACTTGATCTAAAAGGAATCCTAGCTTTTTGACAAACAGAGAGTTCGACTTTCTTATCTGGATAGTCATGATTAAGTACAATAGATTATTTTGACATGTTCAAAACATATGCATAATTCAAATGACCAAGTCTATAATGCCAAAGTACCTTTATTGATGTGAACAGAAGTATTCATGTGGGATCATAGGCCTCCACATATCCCCTTTCTCAAATGTGCAGTGGCTCGCAAATAGTCTGCTCACATTCTTAGTTGTCTTTTTCTGGTGGCTGGCTTTCTGTGAAAGATTGCGTTTGCTCGAGCTTCATTCTCGGCATTGACTTGTTCAAGCGTCATGCCTTTGGTAGCGAGGAAGTAATTGTTCCTTTGCATATAATCTTCTTGAAATAATAGTTTGGATAACCACCCATTCCTCGATGGTCCAATGGTCCAGGCGGGTTTTCAATGAGTATATTGTTCACAAGGTGAGCATACCAACTATCCTTAGTCAGGAATTCAGACATCTCAAAAGAAGGAATGGTTAGTCATAGGGCTGCATATGAGTATTCTGAAAATTTTTCTTTTATGTACAATTGTTGGATGGATAAGAGTGCCTAGAAAATAAGAGAAGCGAGATTTACATGGTTTTATGTATACAATGGTTTGGTTATTGGATTAGTGGATCGAAGTAAATTGTTTGCTTTTACTTCTTCCAAGTATCGAGAATAGTTAGTTTCCCAATCTGTGTAGATTGCCCATAGATCAGGGAAGAGAAGTTGGCCTGAAAATTTGGGAGAGATGGGAGTAGGACTAGGAACAATTTCAACATCAAAAATATTTATCGTTTCTAGCTTATTCACATACTCGTCCAAAGCAGGTAAAATATTATTTTTGAATGTTTTTAGGTATTCTAAAACGTATATATACAAACATGCTATAACAACATCAATGTAGTTAGTCTATACATTGAACTTATTTTGAACAATGGCAAAGGCCAAGACACCTTTCTGGTACGTTGTTAGTTTGGCCCAAAAATTGTTTAGGTTTGCAAAACCAATAAAACTAGTTTTGGATGGGTTTTAAAATTGATGGCCATGACAATGACAGAATACAGAATCAGCATATTGATGATATATCGGCGGTGTAGACCAGTATTTAATAAAAAGTGTCCTCCTAACATCAAAGGTACAGTCCTTAAAAATAAGGTCTAGAAGTATAAAATATAAATAGCTTCTTTGGTAAACTAATTTGACCAAATATTGCGAAACCATGTGTCACAATTTTTGCTTAGTAAAACGGTATGTATACTAACATAACAAATTCCACAATAGTGTCGCAATTTTTGCTAAAGACAATGAGAATTATACGTGGAGCGAAAGTGTCAGATTTTTCACATATTTCTTATATGTTGGCAACAAGTTGGAAACAAAGTGGAAACAAATACAAACAGTGTCACATTATTCAGAAACAACTAGCGGATGTGGCAAAATAAATTACATACGTGCTAACAAAAGTGTCGGGTTTTTTGGCAATAATGCATAGTGAAAAAATCAAGGGCAATCAACGCGCTGTGTTGCATTTTTCCGCATAGACAAAATGGTGAACCTTGCAAATGTATATGGAACACTGACTGTCGCATATTTCGCGTTATTCACAAAAGTCGCGAAGCTTATCTTGCTATTTTTGTTCATAAATCAGTCATAGTATTGCTTCACTCTTGATCCATTTACTCGAGTATCAAGTAAATGTCCTTCGAGATCTGCTAACTATAATGATCCATTGTGAAAGACTTCAATGACCTTATAAGGTCCCATCCATCTTGTGTGCAATTTTTCTGAAAACAACATCTGTTTGTTGTCATACAGAAGCACATAGTCTTCATGTTTGATTTTGATTTTTTTGACTGATTGATCAAAATTATCTTTTATTTTATTTTGGACTCGTCTATTAATACTAACCGACGGTCCTCCGCCAATTGCATTAGAGCAATCATTCGCTCTCGAAGGCTATCATTTTCATCCATCTGTTTCTCATTATCAATGCAGAAGGTCGGAACTTCAAATTCTATGGGTAATATCGGGTGCATTCCATATACAAGGTAATATGGAGTCTCCTAGTTGTAATTTTCTCGGCAGTTCAATATGCCCATAAAACTGATGGTAACTTCTATTCCCAATTAGAAGAATGTGTTTCTATCACTTTGTTCAGAATTTTGCACAAGATTTCGTTAGCTTGCTTAGTAAGTCCATTTGCTTTAGGATTATATGGAGTGGTTTGACGATGTGTGATGGAAAAATATGATAACATAGCTTCAATGGTTTGATTAAGAAAATGGGTTCCCCTATCACTTACAAGTTCTAAGGGACATCCATAACGAGTGATGATATTTTGAAACAAAAACTTTGCCACAATTTTGGCATCGTTTTTAATTGTAGCTTCGGCCTCTACCATCTTGGTAGCATAGTCCGTTGCAATGAGAATGTAACGACGACGGGTTTTACGAGTGGTTGAGTTATGGACTCGGCTCATTACATTCGCCACGTCCATTTACATTTACTTTACTTTATGCATAAGCAGGCCTTGGGCCCTTTTATATTCATTATTGACACTTGGACTTATTCCCTTTCTTACCAGCTGCCATTCACCAGGTTCGCCTTCACCATAGTTGACGCTGCCAATAGATTCAGTTTTTGATCTAGTGGGATGGTCGTCCTGTTGAGGAGGCCACATGGGAGCCTATTGATGTCTTTTATCATACCATCACTTGCGGATCAGGATCGTGCTCTTGCTGCACTTGTTGATTCCTCTACATCAGATGTTGCTCTAGTTGTTGATGCACCAGGGCCTACTGCTGTTTGATCCAGTTTTTTTTGTGTCGAGGAGAGTTATGGACTTGGCTCATTACATTCGCGATGTACATGTACATTTACTTTACTTTATTCATAAGCAGACCTTGGGCCCTTTTTTATTCATTATTGACACTTAGACTTTATGGTTGGCCTTGGGCCTTATTACTCATTATTTGGACATTTGGACATATTATTGGAGAGTGGGGGCCTTTTTGGAGGGCGCACTATTATCCCTCCCAGGTGGGCCCTTGCCACCAGAAGCTTTCTTTTTAGGGCTTTGTTTAGACTATAAGTAGGGAATCTATGTCATTTGTCAGCTGATGATATTGATCTCTCTCTTTAGTCTCCTCAATCTCTCTCTTTCATGCTTTCTAGGGTTAAGTCTTGTTTATGTGATGCTTTCATAGCTTAGCTAGGGTTAAGTCTTGCTTATGTGATGATTTCATAGCTTAGCTCTAGATCAATTGTGGCTTCATTTGTAACTGGTTGGCTTGATAGGCCCTACAAAGTCTATTCCCCACTTCTCGAACGATGCCAAGGGAATGATCGGTGTAAGTGGCCAATGTGTCAAGAAGCTGGGTTTCCCCATCCTCTGACATAAATCACATTTTTTAATAAAAAGTTTAACATCTCTATAAAGTGTAGGCCACCAATACTTAGCATTTAGAATTTTTTTGGCAGTACTTTTAAGCACATAATGGCCCCCTGAATCTTCCTCATATAGTGCTCTTATTACGGTAGTGATTTCGGTGGGTTCTAAGCAGCGGCGAAGGTTATCATCAGCTCCTAACTTATATAGTATCTTATCTACAATCATGTAGGGTCCTACTTTCGCAAGAAAAATTGTCTTCTGTTGCTTATTGAAATTATCAAGATAAATTAAATCTTGTAAGAAATTAATAATATCTTCATAAATAGATGATTCCGCTTGAATGCGCATTACGTGCTCATCTGGAAATTCATCTGATAATTGATTCTTAGTTTTAAGCCGTGATATATAATCGGCGTTTTGGTGGTCCTTCCCCTTCTTAACTCTACTTGATAATCAAATTCATCTAATCATAGAACCCATCTAGCTATCCTTCCTGAAAGGTCAGGTTTATTTACTAGAAGCTTCAATGCATAATGGTCTAATGAAAACCAAAAGGGTATTCTAATAGATAATGCCTAAATTTTTTCACTGAGTAGATCATACCTAATGCCTCCCGCTCTATAGCGGAATAATTTTTTTTGGATGCTGCTAGTTGTCTACCAGCATAATAAATCGGATAATCAATTTTTTTATCATCCTTTTGACTAAGCACTGCACCAATTGCAAACGATGTATACCTGAAATTTCTTAGTCCAATCTGGAGGTCTAACTCCAATTGCTTCTACTAAATATTGCTTTAATTTTTTGAAAGCGTCCTGGTGACCTTGTGACTAGTGATATTCAACAGATTTCTTTAATAATCCTGGTAAGGGAGTTACTACTATAGCATATTATCCTACGATAGTATCCTACGTGGTCTAAAAATCCCCTAAACTAGCATAGATTGGTTGGTTCATTCAATTCTAAAATCATTTTAACTTTTTCAATATCGGCTTGAATGCCATCTTTCAAAATTTTGTCGCCTAACAAAATGCCTTCCCTCATGCTAAAATAGCATTTGGACGGATGCAATTTTAAAGATGTCTCTTGACATCGTCTTAAAGTCTTTTCTAATGCATCTAAATGATCTTTAGTGGATGAGTAAACATAGAATTCATCCATGAAGATTTCTAACAATTTTCTCAAAAAAATTTGAAAGATATTTGTCATCATGCGCTGAAATGTAGCTGGCACATTACACAGATCGAAGGGCATACGCGTATACGCATACGTCTCCCAATCAGTGATAAAAGTTGTTTTTGATCTATCTTCTTCCTTAATGAAGACTTAATTGTAATCGAAAAAATCGTCTAAAAAACTGTATTTTTCATGTCTAGCTACTTGGTCTAGGATCATGTCTGTATATGGTAATGGATGATAGTCTTTTGTTGTGGCAGCATTGAACTTTCTAAAATCTTGACATACCCTTATTTTATCTATCTTCTTCTTGAGATATATCACTATAGGTGACACCCATTCACTACTTAGAACATGATATATGATACATGCTCTTATGCATTTATCTAATTCATCTTTCACTAATAATGAATACTTTGGATTTAACCTGTATTGTCTTTGCCTAACCGGTACGGCTCCTTAGATCAAGTCTATTCTATACTCTCCCCATTTAACCGGTAGACTAGTTAAATCTTCCATTGACTAAATGAATACATTTTGATATTTTTGAAGGACTATTATGTACTCTTCCCACTGACTGGTGTTTATACAAATTCATAATTTTACCCTTACTAATTTCTATTTCTATATAATCAGTCTTATCTACCATTCCCTCAGTCAGGCTTGCTCCGTTCCACCCAAAACTTCCCTTGACTCGGATGTTGGAAACTCATTTTCTTCTTTCTCATCTATTTCATAACATTCTATGAAATTAATCCTGGACCAAGATTCCGTAGGTCTTGCTATCTCCTCACCCCATCTCATAAGGTGCTATCTTAATGGACTAGCTGTGAGAATGCCTGAAAAAAATATTTGTTTGGTGGACCAATTTATAATAGCATATGCCTAGTATAACCATGGTCTTCCAAATAATATTGAGTATGGTGGCGTATCCAATGGGTTTATGACAAAGAAATTCATGATAAAAGTCTTTGTCTCTATAATGACATTAACACCCTCAGCTCTCTTACTGGTGTGCATCTAGATGTATCTGCTAAATGAATTTCATGATGGGTAGTAGGCTGGATCTGGTCTTCTAATCCTGACTCCTTAACCATTTTCTCAGTCATTAAGTTGATGCTAGATCCTGAGCCTACTAACATTCTATTGATAGTATGGCCTCCTATAATGGCACTTATCTCGGGGACTCCACAGTCTCCTCTATCTACATATTCTACTCTATTGCTATATGCAAGTATGGATAATGTAACAAACCTCTCTCCTTCCTCAGTCCTTATAGAATGAAATCCTTCATGCTCTGAAGTATATCTCTAGGGAGATGTAGGCGTCTCGCCTTCATATTTATCCTTCTCCCAAGATACTAATAAACTATTTATGGCATTTTCCTTTTGATGTCACCATCTGGTCTCGGAAGGTAATCTCCTTCTTCCCCCAGTGGGTAATAACATCGGCTTGATATAGCCATGGTCTCCCTAATAAGATGATTCCCTAGTGGGTTTTAATGTAATGAACTCCATCAAATACTTATGGTCACCAATGTATGTCAGAAGCAAAGTTCTCGACAAAGAGGTCCTACGTCGACGTATGGCAACTTAGTTTTCCTTTTCTTTTTCTTTTGCAACAATTGTTTAGTCTCTTTCTTATAGTATTGATTATCCTCTAATAACTGTTTGAAAGTGATATTGGGCATTTTAGAGGCAAAATCCTCCACTATGTCATATGAACGATGTCTAAGTGGAGATGGGTCTCTAGGAAGGACTAGCGATATAGGCTACCTCCTCATGATTATCAACCGGACAGAGGAATAATTCTTCCTCCACATAGCTGGTTTGTAAATTAGGACAATTCATTTTAGAATGTCCCTCTTTACCACAAGCTGTACACCAAACATTAGCATTTTATTTTGATTTCTTCCTCTTAGCTTTAACGTCGGACATCTGTTAAGTCCTCCATTTCTTTTGTTAAAAGCTCTACACTTTTCCTTAATGGATCGGTCTTTTCGAACTTTTCCATCCTTTGTCTCCTATCTGAGTTCTTACTCTTAAATTTTCTATAACTAGTTTTTTATTCAGAAGATGAAGAATCAGAAGACTCTTCTTCATCTGTTGAATCGGATTCTAATTCAGACTTCGTAGACAAGTCAAATTCTTCTCTTCTTTTATGTTTATGCTTCTTATTATTACTCTTTCTATCATTTCTTATTCTTCTAGAAATTGTAGAAGTTTCATAATTCTTTGCGGATGCTATGATATCTTCTAACGAGTTTGTCAATCCCTTGTTGGTGTCTGAATGATGGTCTGCTTGGTCTACGATTGATTACGATTGCAGCGGACGTGACGGAAGTAGAACATGAGAGGCGATTACGATAAAAACAATTTCTCTACCAACAATAAGAAAAAAAAACAATGAACACAGTAGTAACTGTGATTTCAGGAACGTGGATTGACCAAGGAACAGAATCAAAAGCTTGTTATCCCTTTTGGGTTATCAGAGTAGGAGTCTGAGACTGCTGTAACAGTAGGATTGTGAAGCATTAGGCATCTTGGATAGCCATGCGATCCTCTGTCTCTGATAACCGTGTTTGTGTGCAAGAGAGTGAGAGAGACAATTGCATTCAATCAAAAACGTAAGGATTGAACAGTAGCAAATCTTTATATATATATATAAGAGAATCGAAACACAATACAATAGCGCTAATAAGTACATGCTCCTAATTACAGACTCAAAACAAATAGCTACAATTCTAGATCTCTCTCTCTCTCTCTCTCTCTCTCTCTCTCTCTCTCTCTCTCTCTCTCTCTCTCTCTCTCTCTCTCTCTCTCTCTCTCTCTCTCTCTCTCTCTCTCTCTCTCTCTCTCTCTCTCTCTCTCTCTCTCTCTCTATAAATCACTAACTCTAAGGAGCTAGTTACTTAAGACCTTTTGGTCATTAAATCACTCTGTGCATACAGATTGTTCAACTCAACAACACCTATCTCACCCTTCTCTTCGCTTAGATACATATTTATAGATGTCAAAGTCTTTTGATTTATTGTAATTACAGTTTACAAGATGATTAACAGCCGTTTAAACAAGATCCGTAGATCCGTTATTGGAGCGTCGTGAAGGAGGAGAAGTACAAAGTAACGTACCCTCTGTATGCATCGTGGTGCAAGGATGTAGGCCATGATGGTCGTAGTCTGTCCGCAATCGTTTGAACAACCGATGGCACACATACATGCACACATACACACACACATAAACATATACACATACACATACACACCATTAGTCACCTGCCATCGGCGAGCACACTATGCTAGTAATATATATATATATATATATATATATATATATATATATATATATATATATATATATATCCATATACATCTATATAGTATAAAACTATTTTAGAGAGAGAATGTGTGAGGTGTTGTAAAAAATGTCATGCTTTTGCCGACAAAAATATATATATAAACACTTTTTGTGGGTAAGTGCCCATTGCTCGTCATCGACGAGCACAACCAACTATATGTCAAGTATGTTTATCATTTTATTTTGAAAATTTTTAGTGTCTAGCTATTGTTATAAGTCTTCATGCTTTTTGTGTCTGGGTGTGCTAGTTTGTAGCTCCTATATGTTAGGAGGTTGTCGTAAGATGCTCAATTTTCAACTTTTGATCTCTCCACATTAACTTGGTACTGGGAAGGTTTGCTATTTTCCTTCAGAGACTAAAAAGCTCCTTGCTTTGCATACTAAACTATTGTTCAATATTTGTTGAAGGCCTCGTATATGCTCAATCATTGCAATAGTTACTTAAGATGGTCAAACCAATTTCTGTTGTGGCATGGACATTATTTTGAATAATTAGCATCCCCACTAAGAGCGAAAGAGATTAGTCAACTCAATAAGCCACATCATTCAATTACTAAAAATATAGAGTAACAAGAATTTGATAGAAAATAAACTAGTGTAATATTAGGCTTTAAACATGCAAGCCATTTTTTTTTTCACAAATCAATGACCCACTACACAATCAAAAGAGAAATGTACAAGATTCTATATAAATTCATTAGAAAATCTATTTTCAATTTAGTGCCTTTGTTTGTTTAGCACTTCATTTGTGGCCTTTGGTTGTTGCATGCTAATGAGTACCTAATATGCATCTTGGTCTCCAAGGGGAGCTTGAACCTAGGATCAAAGACTTTGGATGCCAAGCTAACCCTATTGGATTAACCATTTAGATTATGTTGTAGAATAGTAATAAATTTATCCAAGAGAATATTATGAGGTATCTGGTACAACAAGATTGGAGTGAGGGAGCTCAAACAAATATCCTTCAATGTCGAGAAATTCCAACAATAGAGATTTTGGAGTGAACCAATTTGTCATGATAAAGAATTTGCTAAAACCTATGAAAAGTATTTGACTTCTCTAATTCTGTATAATTCAATTCTCAAATGGACCACATTTAGTATAATGAGTGATTAGGTAGGCTCTTGATCTTTCACCTTTAACATAAAGAATCTGCACAAAGTAGCGGCAGTTACTAGTGCAATAGAAAATTCCAAAAGATTTATGGGATTTCAAAAAGTCTCTTGAATCACAATTATGTCTCTGATAAATTCAATGATCTATTGCTTACACCAATGCATGCACACACCTTTGAGATTAGTTGTCTTGGTGTTGCTTTAAAGTCAAGCATTTTAACTTTTCAACAGCATTAGTATGTCACTTTAGCTTTTCGACGATTTCCAATCCTCTCATATGTGGATGCATTAAGACCCATTAACAATTTTTGAATATTGACACTCCTTTTCTTCCATATCTTCTATTTCCACCTTGCATAACTTGTTGTTGTGTCTTGGCTCTTCCTCATATCTGCAGTCGTCCACAGCTAATCTCTCCTTTGTCTCTGCCTCGACAAAGAGCGCTCTTTGTTTTAGCCTTAACCAATGAGTCATTTTGGATGTGCTAGCACATCTATGGACCCTATACTCTCCAACTCTCTCCACCTTCTAGAGGGCATTCCCAACATGCATGCCTAGTATAGTGCATGTGTTAGACTTCTCTTGAACAAAAATAGAAAGAAAAAGTGGAGAGAGTGATGAGGTTGATTGCCAAGATCCTTTGCCACTAGAAATTGGGAAGATGGTTGGATACACACACACTAGAGTTCAATCAAATAAATCAAAAGAGCTTGAAACTCATTGATCTAATTTTGATCCAATTAGTATGTTCACCATATTCAATTTAACAGCACTGTTTGCATGTGGTTGAACTAGCCAAATCAGCTGGTGCCACGTAAATAAGGGTTAAAGACATGAAAGAAATATGAAACCTTGTACTCCTAGTCTTGTTAAGTGCTTGAGGGAGATGGACTAGCCCATCCTTTCAACATATAGTGACCCATGTAAGGCCAAGGGAGGAAAAGTTTTGTTTGAATCTTCAAAGGTGGTTGAGCCTATAGCAATTGGATGGTGATGCTTACTTGCCCTTAGCAAGTGCAGTTGCCAAATAATCCTCGAAGGCCCAAAAGGGGGTTTTTAGACTCCCCTCCATAGTGTACCTGCCACATAGGGGCGTGTCAGCTGTAATTTGAATCGGAGGCAGGACTTTGCCACGTAGACAGCGAGCTGCCAAGTGCCCATTTACACCTACTTTATGGCTTGGCATGAGCAATAGATAAATGACAAGAGTGAAAAGCCAAATGATAAAAGAAGGCATCCTCTAGAAACATAAGCTGAAGAAAAGCTTTAAAGATCTCAGATCAGAAAATCATAAACAAAAATGAGAAAGGTAATGGATAAGAAAAAACTGATTTGTTTGTATACAAATCAACTCTTCCTTAACAAAAAAAGGACCTCCGATTAGAGTGTAACTTTCTTGAGATTGGGTCTACCTTTGTAGCTTCAATTCTGTTTTCACAAGGGTCTGTAGATAGAATGGAATTCATACAGATCAGAGACAATCAGGATCTATTGCACAGCCATTGTCACAAAATTTTCATCTTTAAAAAAAAAATGTGAAAACTTTGACAACTGATGAATTCTAATGATACAACTACACCATGATGAAATATGCTTGATTGTCCTCTTCTTTGTGCAACTGACTAGAATAATTAAGTGAATGAGCTGAGCATCATGGAATCCCTAAGGCTGGCATTCAAACTGCTCCTCATTGACCTTCTGCCGATTCCACCATTTCCTTTTCGCATCATAGCAACGAATTCATTGTAATCTATTCGTCCATCCTGCAGGTGAAAACAAACAAGTTGATTAGCTGCTTCTAAGTCTACAAGAAGTAAGAATAGTTCAAAAAATGCATGTCAATTTTGTTTTTGCAGGAAACACTTTTGGGTTCAGGAAAAATCGGTGCGGTAGCCAGTAAATTCAGCTAAGACAACCTGGAAAGACACATGAATGACGTCACAAATTGAGCATGCACCATAAATTGTAACTCTTTCAAACATTGAAACTTTAAGGGGAGAAGATAGCTGCCACAAGCTTTACCAAAAAAATGCTTCACTGGCATAAAGATGAAAGCCCGACATCTCTCTCAATAATCCTAGGAAAGTTTCCATAAACGTTTGGGTTGTGAGGCTCCACTGAAGGCTTCCTTAGAAATCTCAAAGGTTTGCAATTACCTTGTTTCTTGGCGAAAACACACTAAGGCTGAGAATCTTTAGGTTCAGCCCACAATAGACTGACTAATGATGTACCATGTAGTACAAAGAAACATTTAAAGCTACAAAAAGATTCCTGTGGTTTGTTATATATTCAAATTGACTCACTCACTTTGGGTATTAGTAACGTAATTGGCTTATAACTAAGCAATCACTACCTCGGACAGAAGAGATTGCAATTATCATTACCCAACTATGACGCAAGGAAAATAAAATACCACTTAATTGGGCATCATTTGCCAATGTCATTAGCAGCCAGCATCAATGTCCAAATTTTGAAAAAACTGTGATGTCTTGGGTAGGCCCTGCGCTACTAAGAAAACTGTCGATAATACTTTGAGATTCCGTGGAAAATTTTTCAATATCACCATAAGTATGAGAATTTTTTCCCATTTCTCAAGCTGTTTCGAAGCGATCTTAAATAAGCCCTTCAAAAATTGCGCCTCCACACATTATATTTTAGCTCTTTATAAATAAGTTGGTTCATTGCTCTATCACTCGCCAGGATGATATATAAGTGCCTATGAATGATAAGCACAATACTGATGCCAATTTGAAAATAGCTTATGAGAAAAAGAAACGCATATGGTCACTCTATCCCATCATAGAAAAATAGTTAAATGTTGGAACTTACATTGTCCTGATCTACTTCTCTAATCATCTCCTCTATCTGCAAATCATCCCTCATGATATTGTACTCCACACAGGCCTGCTGCAGCTCGTCTAACGTGATGTAACCACTTTTATCCTTGTCAAAGTAAGAGAATGCAGCAAACATAGTCTCTTCTTGCTCGATCTTATTCAAATGTAATGTTGCAGTGATAAACTCCTTGTAGTCTATGGTTCCATCATTATCCACATCAGCCTGCAAATGAAATAAATAAACATACTTCTGTCAAAGTAATGGCCAAATTCAAACTCTCTGTAATGCAAGCAGGTTTGGACACAAACCTAAACAGATTAAATGTAAACCTTAACACAAACCTAAGACTCACCAGACGACAAGTTCCATAAACAAACTAACAAACAGAATAGATTGCACAACCAAATGTAAACGGATAACTGTGCAGAGGGAAGATGGTAATGCGAAAAGTTCAGAGCATGCTTACTGCATCCATAAGGGCACGTATTTCTGACTCCATCAAATCAGATCCAACTTTCTTCAGACCAGCCTTGAGTTCGTCAAATGTAATGGAACCACTGTTATCTGTGTCCATCATCTTGAACATTTCTTTCAAACCTGCAATTTCCTCCTCTGACAGGCTTTCTGCTATAACCTGGGGATTGAAACAAAAGGTCAAGGTAACAACTCTTGATAACCTCAATGTGATATTATAGTTATAAAGCAAAAGTATATATCAAAGCTGGCACAAGTGCAAGTATGCTTTTGGTTTCTCGGATATGTTGACAGGAGCACTTAAAGCTAAAATTTCTCTGTTAGGGCTTATGTGAAAGTGAAAATGAGGCACTAGAAATGTGAATGTTCAGCCAATCTTGTCTTTCTGATGATACCTGATAATCTACATCAACCCAAGAGACAAACTATCATACATACCGACTTCTTCAGTCTTTTGAATATAGCGAATGACACATATGTCAATTTAAACTTTGAATTGCTGAGAGATTGCTGGCAGTAAGTCATATAGCACCACTTGAATTACAAAAACAAATTTGCACAGAATAATTTTGGCAGATGATCTTTGTGATCATAAGTTTTCCTTACTTTTTTGTCTACATCTTCAACTTGGTGTATTTCAAACGATTATGAGACTTTGTTGCTGCCCCTGGATTGACAGCAGGTAATCATACTGAATATAACAATATAGAACTTCAAAACAGATGAAAATGACTTGAAATGATCTAACTAACTGGTCTAAGGTGCACAGGATAGAAATCAGCCAAGATACCAAGAACATTGGGGTGTAACTTTCTAGATTGTTTCGCTGCAAGATGAAATAGGCTCACCCTCAATGCAATTTTCTTGATCTTATTCATTGCAGAAAACTGCTTTAGTCTTGAAAGTACAGCAGAATCCAATGGCTTATCTGGAGCAACACCATCTTCTTGGACCCAAGGATGACCTGAATTTCAGCTCACTATCAGTTGGTTTATTTCAAAGAAAGGTTAACAGAAACGATATTCGCAATTTAAAACAGATACATGAATCATAACAAACTTTTGTAGCTCAAACTTGATTCCAAAAAGAGGAAACGAAAAGCAGGTAGCTGTTTGTTGATGGCATAACGTGATCATGTACTTCCCAGGACGTATCTCCTGAACTATAGTAACTGAGATTATGCTATGAGCTCATTACAATGAATTTGTGAATTTTTTGAGGATGTGAACCCTCTAAAAAATGAGCACAATTTGTAAGCCCCTAAATTAATTTTGCTCTTATGATCTGCAAACAGCCCAACATATAGTCATCTACAAAATTTACTGAAATAAAAAAAGATTGCATAATTGTCAGAGGCGGTGCATGGGATATTCTGATGTATGAATCTACCATGATTACTCAGATCAAGCATCTGTCATAATTATGACACTCAAAGAGACATCTAGGAATCAATAACATTCCCAATGAGTAGGGAAGAGTACAGTTATTCTATAGGGCAATGGAAGTCGAGAACATTTGTCATCTAAAGGCAGTTTGAAAGCTTAAGCAGAAGATATCATATATTAACTCCTTAATTGTCACTGACCCTTATAGGTAGAGAGTGTGGTAATGATGTGTTACACAATATGCATAGAACAGTATCGTCAAATTGTTAAGGGCTTCTCAAAGAGTTCAATTTGAAACAGCAGAGTTAACATCACTGTGTATACTTCGCATGGTCAAAATCATACCGTATGTCAATCCACTGACATAACATGTTTCACATGGGCTTTGAGGACAAGCCCAATAAGGAATGCACTCCAAACAAAAAGGTAACCTAAATATGATATTTATAAAGGGCTTACACAGAACTTGATATGCTGTCAAACGGCTTGCAGGGTTTGGTGTTAGCATCTTTCGTATCAAGTCCTTTGCACTATCTGAGATCCTCGGCCAGGGATCCGAAACAAAATCAATCTCCCCATGAAGTACCTGCTTAAAGATCCCTTTTTCTGTCTCTGAATCGACCAGTGACAAAGAGAATTTTGGTCAGTAACGAAGCTGCATCAGACCACTTCGGATACTGGAAGTAAAGCCTCAGAGTGAAGCTGGAACAATTTCTTTCAAATTTAAAAATCTGCACAGAATGCCTGACTAGATAATCTAAAAATTGAATCAATGACCAAGAGCAACTAACCATCCCAAAATGGTGGAACGCCACTGAGAAGAATATAAAGAATGACTCCTGCGCTCCAAACATCAGCTTCAGGTCCATAATGCTTTAAGAGCACTTCAGGTGCCACATAATATGGACTTCCCACTACGTCTTTAAAAACTTCACCTGCAACAGAAGTATGGCATACTCTTTTAAGACGAGTGAAATTCTTGCAAACTAATGAAAGGACTCCTTAACACTCCAGTACAAACTCAAGCAATTGTCTGGCAGAACCCTTGTGTCAAAGATAGAGCTCGAAAAAAATCCCGCAAAAAACAAGAGGAAGAACCACTTGTACGCTAGGTAAATAGTAAATACTAACTTATAGAATTCCATTGACTAAATTAGCATGGCCTTAATCATGCTGATACTTCAAAAGTGACTGTTAATTTTGTCACCAGACAATGCAAAACCCAACATCTTCAACTTTGTGTAGTGTAGGTCTTAGCTTGATTGGTATAGGCAGATTGCTATACTGTCGTAGGGTTCTCTTTTCTTTTGTAGAATTTCTTAGATGCATTGGAAATTAAAAAAAAAAATTGTTTTGATCTAGCCAAAGGACAGTTGAACATGCTGCAGGATAACTAAGCAATATAAGCTTTTTTTCCATCCCTCAAAGTGATCCTGAAATTTGATAGAAATTCTCTCTTGCTTTGATTGCGATGTGTCAAAAAGCATGTCAACAAGAAGCAAACTTCCTCATTCCCTACATTCACTATTTTTGGATCTATCTCTACACAAGTTTCCATCTAAAGAGACTTGGACATGGAATGATCCTTATTTGACATTTCTCAGTTTGCTACAGCCACCAAAATTTTCTGTGAACTGCCTTCTACAAGGTCATAGCATGTTATACTTCTCCAGGGACTATTTTGATGATGGCTGACTATTCTTTCTGCGCTCTTCTTCCTAGCAAATTCAAGATGCCTTCTTCCGTGCAGGAGGGAGTAGGAAGTCACAGGATGATGTTGCTATGTCACAAACAAAAACATAATCTTTTATCGTTGATAACCTGGATTTTATGACATCTGTATGCATTCAGGCATAGTCGTAACTGTTCACGCTATAAGTCTCCATCCTCTTCAACTTAGTATCAAAGAATGTACGATCATTTTGCTTTTCAAATTTGACAATAACAGGAACAGGGGGGCTGCAAAATGTCATATAATAAATAATGTGAAAATCATGCTTGAAAAAAATGACTATGAACAAGAACTTCACATTTCAAACTTATAGCAAGACCGTTTGGCTTTTGATCTGAAAGAGAGATGATGTGACCTGGTTTGAAAAATACTGATAACCCAAAATCTGTCGCTTTCAGGGGAGAGTCCTCTTTGCTGTTTGACAGCAGAAAATTCTCTGGCTTCAAATCTCTATGCATAACTCCCAGTGAATGGCAAGCCTGAACGACCCCAACCACTACTCTTGTCAGCTCTGCAGCCTTCCTTTCACTGTAGTGTCCCCTTTGAATAATGCGGTCGAAAAGTTCTCCACCAGCACAAAGCTCCATCACCAGGTGCACAGCCAAGTTGTCTTCATAAGCCCCTTTGATCTGTACAATGTTTGGATGGCCAGACAAATGATGCATTATGCGAATTTCGCGGCGAACATCATCCACATCTTCTTGGGTGATAAGCTTCCATTTAGGGATTGACTTGCAGGCATAATATTTTCCAGTGGCATTCTCCATGCACAGATAGGTTGTCCCAAACTGCCCTTGACCCAGCTTCTTTCCGAACTTGTACAAATCCTGCACATTCTCTGTCACTCTCCCTAGTACAGAAGAGATTAAGCTCTGCCCCGGGGCGACCCGGGGATCTGCCTCTCTTCGCATCCCCTGAGGATCAGCCTCTTGTCCCATGCTTCTTGTAACAGAATTGATGCGGTTTGTGGACGGAGGCTTATTCTGTGTTTCCTCAGTGTGGAAGCTGACCTTTCTTTGGCTGCCGTGGGTGCTCTGGTGTGGGTTCTGAGCTTGTGAGGAGGAACCGTTCCGTGTACTATCAGTTTGAGAGGCAGAATTTTCATTCCAAAAATTCTGAAAGAAATCCTCCTTCAGATGTGAGCCTAAGCAAGAGTTACCCATTTCTGATAGTTCTCATTTTCTTCCTGTGAAGAAGATTGCTTGTCTCACCAACCTGCAAACCCTACACTACCTCTTAAGCTTACTGAGGAAAGGACAAAGCTTTTTATCAAACCCAGCTACACGCAGCTGCAGCTGAGCAGTAAGCTTTTGGGTAAATGTTAAAGGAGCAAAAGCATGAGCTTGCCTTCACTTGCAATTACTAGAGCTGCAGCTGCAGCTGCAGCTGAGCAACGTGAATCGTGATGGAGCAAAAGTAGGATCTCGCTGTCGAAAACAGCAGCAGCTCAGATTCAGTAAACGGGTTATGAAGGAGATTGCAGATAGCTGCTAGCAGACCACACAGAATCCAGATTCCAGAGTCCAGACTGCAAGTTAGAGGCTAGACTCTCAATTTTGAGGTTAGAACATAAGCGAAGACGATGGTGGTCCAATCCCGTGAGAAGATGATCGTCCCACACTTCAGAACACCGTTTTCATTCTAGCTAGTAACAGCGAGCCGAGCTCAGCTGCTGACAAAGACAGCAATAGAAACCGAGAAAAACTTTCACATGATCTCAAGGGAAAATTTTGGACTCTAAGCAAGGAACAACCACTAAGGTTTGAACTCGAAACATCTCAAGAGTCAGCATTCATCTTTATCTACCTGATCTCAGTAGCAAGCTTCAAAGTTCTACAGATAAGACACCACAAAAATCAATCCGATCCAGGCTCCACCTCCAAAGGCAAAAAACTACAGTAAAAGCAAATATCCCAAGAATCAAGATGCCAATTTGGGATTCATGTCAAAGTAAAAAGACAATTTCAGACTTAAAACAGTGCAATTCCAAGAGCTGGGAATCCAGAAAGCACCTGACCGGTAACTTCAGCCTCAGAAACAACTCCTCCATAAAATGCTCACTCAACTACTCAATCAGCAACTGCCCACCAGATTGATGATACTGACACTTACTAAAAGGCCTCGAGGCAAGGCTTCAAGCACTCATATAAAGGTGGAGGGTAAGTGAAATGATATTAATGACACTATTCCACTTAAACTGCACCATTGGATGGGCAAGAGTGACACTCTCTCACTTAACTTGCACCATTGGATGGGGCCGAGTGAGACTCTCTCACTTAACTTGCATAGTTGTTATTTAAAGACTCTCATAGTAATGAAAAGATATTAAAAGGTTACTTTTTAATAACTCTAAGAGTATGTGCTTCAGTAGCCGGCTATTCTTCGAGCCCACCACATGCACTCCCTTCATCATGTCAATGAGTGAGTTTCTCCTTAAAAAAATTGAGCAAGAATAGTAACAAAGCCGGCTACTCTTCAAGCCCACCACATGCGCTCCCTCCATCATGTCAATGATATGAGTCTCTCCTTAAAAAACTTGAGTAACGATAGGAGCAATGAGGATTGCACCACTCTACCCCTTGACTTACAAGATTCAAGGGGTGCACGCCTTAACTAGAGGTGGAAGCCACCTACTTAACAAGGAACTTTAGAAGAGGGAGTATGACTCCAATATGTAGGGTGTTCAAGTGGGAATAGAATACTAGTAACCTTCACTTAATATATCGAAAAGGCACAACTACATGATGCCTAGGCCATGTGCCCTAGGATTCCCACTAACAAAACAAATTGGCATCCACCATCCATTTGCGCTAGAGTGAGTCTAAAATACTAGTGATACCTACATGGCTCTCCCACTCCATCGAGTTTTGAGAGCATTGGTGTGAGGTGTGACACCTCCTTGCTTACAGACATGGACTACTTTCATAAACACCCCTCGTGACTCAATCTATAGTTACGATATGTTGCATTTTTAGAAGCCTTCCTCTTGAATGCAATGTCTTTGTCTCCTAGGATGATGTCCACTAGGGTGTGGGGATAGAGGATGATGCAACATCCATGCTTGATGTTGATACATGGAGAAGACTGTTGGATTTACTCCTCCTACTCTCCTAAATCCCAATTTTAATCTGCCTCCATTCATGCTGCATATTTTTCTAACGCTGTCACGCAGTCTGCATTTTCTACATGCAAAGTCGCACAGACGAATAAAAGGCGAATGAATCGTGACACTGTGTTCTTACATAGGTCATGGTGACAGGCGAAGAGGGGACACTACCTTACTAAATGCCAAAGGTGCCCTAACAGATAAGGCACCCTATAAATCTTATCCTAAGGTCGTTCGTAAGAGTGATGCACTTTTGCGTCATCACCAACGTTCACTTCAGTACTGGCTGACGTCACACCCTTTTCACCCTCACCCCATGCAGTTGTGCTAACAGATTGGACAACGATTGCAGCCACCCACGATCTCCTACAGACAGCACATCCACTCTGTACTTTCGCATCTGCACACCTGTAATATTATGTATATATATTGGATACCATCTGCGTATTCGATGATGATGATGAATTCTGATGAAGCAAGATAAGTCTAGAATAAGTGAAGGAGGTTTCATTCCTCATTAAAGATAGAAATAAGCTTTGTAGGGCACGCGGTTTCGTCCGCTACAGTCTTGTGCTCTACTGCATTATTGACTTGTATACTTGATATACTTAATCTGACACAGTTCATTTGTTTAGCGTTTTAGATCTGTCAATATTGCTATGCTTATTCTTCATTATGTCTGATTTTTCTAGTTGCTCTTTCTGGTGATAGACGATTAACTTTTAGTCGTGTCTTTTGCGAATCTTTCATGACTAATTATCAGTCGAGCACAGTCGGACGACGCAGCAATCGCCAGATGGAAAAGCTTTCACGTTGATCATCCTCAACATCACGGATACACAGATCGGCCATGTATCCAAGGCTCAGACATCGAAAGAAGTCTGGGACATCTTGAGCATGCTATACGAAGTGCAAGATGTAGCTTCTAAGCTACATCTCAGGAAGAAATTCTACTCCCTCAAGATGACGAATGGTGATTCTCTACAGAGTCATATTAATCAATTCAAGAGCCTGCTAAGGCAAATGGCCACTGTCAAATCTGTCATAGACTATGATGCAACTGCTTACAAGCTTGCCAAGTTCTTACGACAACTAGGTGATGATCATCACGACTCATCCATAGTTGACTCTTTCGAGAGTCATCACTATGTTCTTGCAGGAAGACACGCGAAGGAACGAAGCCTCAAGTTCCTCGGCTGATTCTCATGACTTGTACACCAACAAGGGCACAACAAAGCAGAAGAAGAAGAAAGGCCCGAAGCTATCAAAGCCAGACCAGAAACCAGCTCAGCACAAGGAACAATCGAATCCGTAGACAAAGAAGCTGTTCTGCAGATACTACAAACAAAACAACCACGAAATACAAGACTTCCGAATACTTCAAGCGAAGAACAATAGCAAAGGGCAGTTGAATCACGTGGCAAATGCAGCTGCAGAAGCTCCACGGCCCATTCAAGAAGCGGATCATGATGCCTTTATGACCAACAATCAAGGAGCATCTGGCGACAGTTCTTGGTTCCTGGATTCCGTAGCCACTCAGCACATGACTAGCTTGATTGGTTGTTTCGAGTCCTATACACCTTACAGTACCCAGAAATTCGTTCACCTTGGCGACAATAGCACACAAGCTATTAAAGGTGAAGGAACTGTAAGATTATGCTTTGCAAATGATCAATCTAAGCTACTCTCCAAAGTTCTGTATGTACCTAAGTTATCCACGAATCTGCTCTCTGTAAGCAGAATATCTAGGACACAGAGTAGAATTTGAATGTGATCAATGTAAAGTAGTTGATAGGACAGGCAAGATCCTAGCACTCGGAAAGAGGCATGGATACTTGTATAAATTAAGTCATTGCTTTTATGCCTCTAGTCAGGCTCTCAGTACTTCAATTCAATCAAATAAAGGTTTACTTTGGCATTATAGACTTGGTCATTTAAATTATGCTGATGTACAACAAATGTCTAGACAATCTATTGTTCTTGATCTCGACTATCCTCACGAAACAGTCGAGCTACATGTCTGTCAAGACTGTCTAGTTGGAAAACAGACTACGAAGCCATTTAAGTCAAGCCATCAGCATGTTGCTAGAGGATTGCTAGATGTTGTACATTCAGATATTTGTGGCCCGATGAAAAATCCTTCGCTGAAGGAAGCCAAGTATTTTATAATCTTTATTGATGAATTCTCGAGAAGAACGATGGTGTACTTCATAAAGAAGAAATCAAAAGCCTTCACCTGCTTCAGAATCTTCAAGGAGCATGCAAAAAAGGAGACTGGAAGGACGATCAAGGCCCTAAGGTCAGATGACGATGGAGAATATATATCTATCGAGTTCAAGGAGTACTGCCAAAGCCAAGGCATTGAGCAGCAATTCATCACTCCTTACAGTCCTCGGTCTAATGGCTTAGCTGAGAGGAAGAACCGAACTCTGGTCGACTCTGCTAAGTGTAGCAGCACATGCATCGTTGCCCAAGAGGTTCTGGTCTGAAGCTGTCTCCACTGCAGCTTACATCCAGAACAGATGTTCGACCAAGCCACCAGGTGTGGACAGGCTTCAAGCCTTCTTTGAAGAACCTAAGAGTGTTTGGGTGCATTTCCTACACGCAGATCCCAAAGGACACAAGGAAAAAATTGGACTTCCAAAGTCTAAAGACCATCCTGATCGGATATACTTCGTCTAATAACACCTACAAGTTGTACGATCCTAATACCCAACAAATCTTGTATAGCCGAGATACAGTCTTTATCGAGGATCAGTTCGTCGACCTCAAAGGCAAGGATATTGCTCAAGAAGTACCTTCATCACCTGCCATTGACACGACAATCCAAGCTTCTGGCTCAGGAATGTCTATCGTCGACCCACTTTGAGACAGCGAATCAGACGAAGATGTTGCTGCTACCCAGCAACATATCCCAGGAGCGGTTCATCAGTCGAATCCTCCCAGAAGATCAAGCCGAGTGCGCACACAGCCCACAAGGTATACTCCTGAGTCTGTCTGTCTTTTAATGCAGGAACCGACGACGGTCGAAGAGGCACTTAGCCAACCAGACTCTGATCTCTGGAGAGAAGCTATGGATAGAGAGTTTTCCTCTCTGATCAAGAATCAGACATGGTCATTAGGCGAAGCTCCTATTGGCTACAATATTATTAATTGCAAATGGATCTTTAAGATCAAATATAACGCCAATGGAGCGATTGATCGAAGAAAGGCTAGACTGGTAGCACGAGGATTCACCCAAATCCCGAATGTCGACTACAGTGAGACTTTTAGTCCAATTGTCAAACATTCGTCGATCCGAATGCCCATGTCTTATGCTCCAGCTGCCGACCTCGAAGTACATCAACTCGATGTATAAACAGCCTATCTGAATGGAGTTATACAAGAAGATATCTACATGATCCATCTCGAAGGATACGTTCTGGAATGCATGAAGAATCATGTCTGTAAACTCCATAAGGCACTATACGGCTTGAAACAGTCTGCCAGAGCTTGGTTTCAGAGGATCAACACATTCCTCATTGAACAAGGATTTAAACCAAACACTACTGATTGCAACGTTTATTCAAAGTCAGTGCAACAATGCTCCGTTATCATCACCTTGTATGTTGATGATACGTTGCTCTTCAGCAACAATGCCAATTTGGTCAAGGATTCAAAACAGATGTTGTTCTCAGAATTCGACATGACTGATCTGGACGAAGCTCACTTCTGTCTTGGAATTCAAATTCCACAGAGACAGAGCAAGTCGACTGATACATCACTCAACAAAGGTATCTTCATAATGTTCTGAACAGATACAATTTGATGAATTGTAAAGTAGCTCACTCACCAATGGATCCAGGTCTGCATTTGTCAAAGGACCAATGTCCCCACAGGAGGAAGAGCAGATGAGAGAATACCCGTATCGATCGATACTCAAATCTCTCATGTACGCAATGGTCTGCACAAGGCCAGATATCTCTTTTGTTGTCAGCTTACTCAGCCAATACATGGCTAATCTTGGAATTACCCATTGGAAGGCTCTTATTCGAGTCATGAGATATATTCAAGCTACCATGGACCAGTGCATCTACTATGGAGATGTCAGCAACGACAATCTTCATCAGCTCAGTGGATATTCTGATGCAAGTTGGGGAGGAGATGCAGACCATCGTAAGTCCACATCTGGATTTATATTCTTCTTCAATGGCGGTCCTCTATCGCACTTTCTTCTACTAAAGCAGAATATATTATTGCTTCTCATCTATTAAGGAAGCGTTTTGGTTGAGAAATTTGCTGTCAAACATCAATCTGTATCAGTACAGCCCTACAATTTTGTTTTGTGATAACCAAAGTGCTATTGCCTTATCGGCCAACCCTAGATTTCATTCTAGGAGTAAGCACATTGAGATAAGATATCACTACATAAGGGGCAAGGTTCTCGACAGAGAGGTGAGCTTAACGTACTGCAGAACACGGGACATGGTTGCAGACATTTTTACGAAAGCACTCAATGTTAATGCACACAACAGATTTTGTGCAGATTAAGGGGGGGTGTTGGATTTATTCCTCCTACTCTCTTAAATTCCAATATTAATCTACCTCCATTCATGCTGTATATTTTTGTAACGTTGTCACGCAGTTTGCATTTTCTACACGCAAATTCACACAGACGAATAAAAGACGAATAAATCACGACACTATGTTCTTACACAGGTCATGGTGACAGGCAAAAAGGGGACACTACCTTACTGAATGCCAAAGGTGCCCTAATAGATAAGGCACCCTATAAATCTTATCCTAAGGCCATTCGTAAGAGTAACGCACTTTTGCATCATCACCAACGTTCACTTCAGTACTGGCTGACGTCGCACCCTTTTCACCCTCACCTCATGCAGTTGCGCTAACAGATTGGACAACGATTGCAGCCACCCACGATCTCCTACAGACAACACATCCACTCTGTACTTTCGCATCTGCACACCTGTAATATTATGTATATATATTGGAGACCATCTGCGTATTTGATGATAATGATGAATTTTGATGAAGCAAGATAAGTCTAGAATAAGTGAAGGAGGTTTCATTCCTCATTAAAGACAAAAATAAGCTTTGTAGGGCACGCGGTTTCGTCCGCTACAATCTTGTGCTCTACTGCATTATTGACTTGTATACTTGATATACTTAATCTGACACAGTTCATTTGTTCTACGTTTTAGGTCTGTCAATATTGCTATGTTTATTCTTCATTCTGTCTGATCTTTCTAGTTGCTCTTTTTGGCAATAGACGATTAACTTTTAATCTTGTTTTTCGTGAATCATTCGTGACTAAATATCAGTCGAGCACAGTCTAGCTCTTCGCGAATCATTCGCAACAAATAATTTGTCTTGCAATTCGCGACAAATTATTCAGCGCTTCATCCATTTAAATGTTTGGCTATGTAATCTAGAATGACTGTAATTTCTATCACTAAAGTTCTGTTCATTTTGATAGGCGTAGTCATGCTTAGGGAGAGAGAGTCAAATAATTCATTTCGCTGCGCACGAACATTTTCTGTTCGAGTTCGCTTCTCGTTCGTTTCTCGTTCGTGTTCATCATTTATTCTTCCTCCCTCTCTCCCAACAAGACAATGTAGAGAAGTATGTGTGTTGCAAGGTGCTAATAATAGGACACTAGTGCTTTTAATATCTCCCAAATCCTCATCACCAAAAAATTATTATTAAGCCTCAAAAGGAGCATCTAAACTTGTCTTGGTTAAACTTGGTATAGTACATTGCCAAACCTTATTATAGTGAATAAATGTCCAAGCTCCATAGTCCAAACATTTTGCACAATTTTATTTTTTTTTACTGCGAGGAACATTTTTTTAATAGCCAATTTATTGTATTATTATAATGTACAAACTCACAATCAAGAGGTTTGTGCTTAGTATCTAGCAATAAGCAATTGATAACCTAAATTTTTTTCTTACCTAAACACTTGGGAGTATATTTATAATCTTAAAATATTTAGAAGTACATCCATAAAAGTTCATATTTACAAATGGTTGGATTTATCAAAAGAGTCTTGTTATATATGTGGTGTCCATAAAGCATGGCTCATATATATAACAAAGTATATTTCCAAAAAGTCTTACAAATCAATATACAAATGCCCAAGGTTTTGTAGTGGGTTTCTTGTAACCAAAAGTTTTATTTTGAATCATGAGTCGGGTCAATTGACCATTATGCCTTAGAATTTCACAAGTGACTTGTCGTTGCCTTAGGTTACCTTTTGGAGATGGATTATGAATTGGCTTTAAGGTTGGTTGGGAATTCTATTTTCCTAAGTCTGAATGATTAGGCTAGTTACATTTTCTAAGTTTGCTTATCAATGGATCCATGTCAAATGGATATTAGAATTAAGCGTATATTGGGAAAACTACTCACATCTCAACGCTCTTTGAGGCACTAGTGCTACATGTGCCAACTAGCCATTCATCTATGCAAATCTCATAAAGATGGCCATTATTTGAGATTCATCAAGAAAATTATTGTACAAGGTGTTGCCTAAGGTGTAAGCATGGGTGCGCTCACAGTTGGGGTGATTGGCAAAATGGGAGACTTGATGTGGTAAGGTGTTGTCCTCTAGGTGTAAGCATGGTAAATTCAGCGAGTAAATATGAGCTGTTGGCGAGTAATAAATCAAAATGTTAGATCATTACTCGTCGATCTAGTATATGGAAAATCAAGTGATGTACTTGCTACAGTACTAATGGCGAGTAATGATACTGAGTGGATTGCAAAAAATCGAAGTTAGTAAGTAATAGAAAAAGACGAGAGTTTAAAAAATGACAATAAATTTGAACTGGTGAGTTATAGCCGAGTAATAGCTATTTACTCACCGAGTACCAAAATGCTAGATCTGAGGTCTGTAAGCACGCAGTACTGATAGCGAGTAATTAGACTCATAAAAATGAAAAAATTTGACTTGGCGAGTAATAGAATCTGATGAGTAATAGCATTATTACTCGCCGAGTTGTTTGATGAGAAATCTGACTGAGCAGAGAGATCTGTAAAGGGGGCGAGTAAAAATACTGAGAAAATCTCGAGATTTTGTAATCGGCAAGTAATAATCACAGTGGGCGAGTAATAGAATTACTCGCTGAGCTGACAGATGGTGCATCAATGTCTACTTTGCTCTCAAGAAAAGTGGCGAGAAAAAAAAATAGAAACTCAAAAAAATCCACTACGACGAATAATAAATCTGTCAAAAGAGAAGAAAATAGCAGAAAAATACAAACAAGAAATCCATTTTTAGGACTGTTTAGCACCATCTCCCTAGCAACGGCACCAAAAAAAATTGTTGGACCATTTCCTTACCTCCCTAATCGGATGGATCTAGAGGGCAAAGATGGAGTTTCACGGATCTATTCCGGTGAGTAGTCGTGTCGTATCGAGTTTTGACTCAATGGGAAGAGGGTAAACAAGAAACGAGAATTGGGATCTAAGTCTACTAAGGTTGTCAAGCTTAGTGTGAGATCTAGAAGTGGAATGGCTTAGATCTTGGGGTGAGTTTCTTCTTTATTTCTTCTCTTTTTTATGTTTTCTTGGTTTTTTTTAATCCTTTCTTGGATCTTGGCTTCTTTGGCTTATCTAGAAATTCTTGGCTCTAGATCTTCTCCTCAAGAGGTTGATCTTCTCGAGGGAGGTGAACAATGAAGGAAAATCATACCTATGAATCTTAATTATCACTCCAAGATGAGATTCTAACACCTATTTTGCTTGAGTGTGGATTTTATGAATTAGTTTATGATGAGGATCAGAATTTGTGTATCGCAATTTGGGTTTTGCAGTCGTGAAGCTTTCGCGAAGGAACCATGACCCTCTTGTGTTGGAGGGTTTGCGGATCCCAAGGCAACCCTAACCCTAGTTAATAAGTGAGATGGATTTGGCACCCTGCGTGTTTAAGTCCAACTCGATGATCACATAGTTATTTGGTTGATTAGTTACAAGTCAATAAAAGGACTTTAGGACTTTTTGCCAGACTTTTAATGTCGCAGAGCCTAAATGTCAAGTTAGTGAATAAAATTGGGTTTCCCTCCAATTTTGATGGTTCCCACACTTTTTTAAATTTGAATAAAAAGAGAGGCAAGACTGGACCAATAGGATTCAGAGGCCAGGGTCCTCCTCTCTACTATAAGAAGGGACCAATTCGAGTTGCTCCTCATGTTCATTTCTTCATTTCAATAAAGCAAATTGGTTCTCTTTAGAAATGGATTGATGAATGTCCTTGCTCTTCTTCTTCCCTTCTCCATCTCTCATGTTTTCTTTGGATTTTGCTAATTATTGGATTTGAATGTTATTGGTATTGAGTGTTATTATACTTTTTATGAGAGAGAAAGAGTAAGCTATCTTTGTTTGGATCGTAGTGTTAATGGATCTTAGTGTTAATGAGTAGGGTTAATGGATGTAGAGTTAGATTTAGATCTTCCATTCATGCTGAAATATGAATTAAACTATCGCTCTCATGGGAACGAACCTACACGTGACAACTAACTCCATCTCTATGATGCTAGATTGACTAGATCTTGGATTCAGGTTAGGCAAGGAAAGAAACCCACTACAATTTTGGCGCCGTTGCTGGGGAGCTACGCCAAATTTTCAGTTTGCAGCATGATTGTTGGATGGTTAGCTTGCATTAGGCACCTTGTCATGGCATGAATAGTGTTAGATCTGCATTTTAGTGCTAGTTTGGGATTAATTTTGCTTGTTTTGAGTGGATTTGCTTGTTTGAAATCTAATTTGATTGTTAAAATAGGGAAAGCTATTCATATCACCAATCTTAAGATCCATTTGGATCTGAGAAACGCCATGATGAGTATGCACTCTTGCAAAATGCAATGGACGATGCAATTCGGGAGGAGGATGAAGATTCAGATGAGGAGCCAAATATCAATATGTTGTCTTATACAAAAGGGCAAAGTACTACGACATCCACCACTATTGCATCAACAAATGCATCGCAAACATAACTAAGTCTTAGCACAAAAGTTAGCTAAAAAAAAACCAGAAGTCCATCAGGAGCCGTTTTTTGTGCTGGATTTGAAGAATCTAACGAAGTACTCCATGTTGGAGCCGCTTGGGAAAGTGAACAAAAGAATATCACTCTGCCGATACGGCATAGACAATTTCCTAAAGAAGCGCCGTGATAGATGGCGGTTCAGGAGTTAACATGATCTCTACAAAGCTATGTGCAGAATGGGGCCTTACAAAGATCAAACCTGCTACTTTTGCTATTAAGCTAGCTGATCAAATGACAGTTCGTCCACGATTGAATGGTGGAAGATATACCTGTCAGGATTGTAGGAGTACAGTCCGTCATTACTTTCGTAGTGATGGACTTACCAGAAGCGCCTAATGTTTACTGAGTTCTATTGGCACGTCCATGGTTACGAGTTGCACAAGTAACTCATAACTGGGGTGCCGAAAAAATCACTTTTGAAAATCGTAAACGTGCAGTTAAAATTGATCCTATAACTTGGACTATCAAACTAGTGGTTCAAAAAGAGGATGACAATTCGTCAAGAACAGATCACACTTGTGACCGACCACAGAAAAATTTGGGAGTTCATTATGATTCTCAAACAGATACGGTCAATTGGAACGAAGCTCTTGCAATGATTGACTATACAGTAGGATATATGTGTCAACAAGATAATCAATCAGATTTGAGCAAGATTTCCTTATTAGATCAAACTTTGGATACACCAATCACGTTTCCACTAAATGTGCTGAATGTAGCATGGATATCAATGGAACCTATACCAGATCCAATTGAGAATGAACTCATTCCTATGAGTCATGCCTTGACTTATGATGACAATGCAGAACTTACGGATGAGCAGATTCTAAATCATATGGATCCGACCAGATTTGGAGTGCGTAATGTTCCTGATGAACCAACAATCAAACCGCCCAAAGCAGTTATATTGAAGGAAGACAGGATCACAGGATCGATGATGAAGAAACAAGCTAAGCAACATTATAATACGGTCCTGAAAGGGGAAAATCTCCCTCGGAAGATTGATTCAAAGGAATTGCCACCTTTATTGGATAAAGGCAAAGGAAAAACTGAGGATGATCCTTCAAGTCAAATTTCTAGTAAGACATCATCATCTAGGAAGTCTTCACCTTTGAAGAAAGATTTATCATCTCGAAAGTCATCACCTCCACGATCAATTCCTGCTAAGAAGGCTAAATGAAGATCCAAGACAAGTCCTTTCGAAAAAGAACAAGCAAACGTAGTCCAGCATGATATGCCCGAGCATTTTAAACGTTATACACTGGATGATGTGGATATCATGTTACCTAAAGCACATCGTGAACCTGAAGAACACATGCCAAAATCTAAAGAAGTTTATGATGCCCCAGCTAAGATGCAGCCAATGAATCTTGCCGAGCCAGGAGAACCGAAAAAAATTGTACAAGTTGGATCACAACTTACTCTGAACAGTATCGAGCACTCCGCTTGTTACTTATTAAGTATCAAGATTGCTTTGTCTGGACTTATCAAGATTTGAAGGGTATTCCGACATCAGTGATTGAACATACCATACCTTTAGTAGCTGATGCAATTCCAAAGGTTACAAAGTTCTATCGCTATAATCCTAATGTAGCGGATCTGATAAAGAAAGAACTTCAGAGATTGCTTGACGTTGATTTTATTTATGAGATCGAGCATAGTGAATGAATTTCACCAATTGTCATCGTTCCTAAGAAAAATGAGAAATTGAGAATCTGTGAACGTCAAAGTGTTGAACAAAGTGATGCGGAAGGATCACTTTCTGTTACCTTTTACTGAAAGCATTTTGGATTGCCTTGCCGGAGCGGAAGCTTATAATTTTCTGGATGGATTTAGTGGCTACAACCAGGTTAAGATCGCACCTACCGATCGCCACAAAACCGCTTTTGCAATAGAATGGGGCACCGTTGGAGTAATGTCGTTTGGAGTCTGTAATGCACCAAGTTCATTCCAAAGAGTAATGCAATTTGCTTTTAAAGATTATCTGCAGAAATTTCTTGAAATTTACTTGGACGACTTGGGAGTTCATAGTACAGATACAAACCACCTAGATTGATTGGAAAAAGTATTTGAAAGATGTCGCAAATATCAGATTCCTCTTAATCCAGAAAAATGTCAGATATGGGTTTTCCACGGAGTTGTGGTTGGACATGTGGTATCAAGACATGGTATTGCCACAAATTATTCTAAGATCAAAGTTATTGTGGAATTGCCACCGCTAGCAACAATTCGTGGAGTTTACGTGTTTATGGGTCATGCGAACTACTATCGAATCTTATTATCTTCTTTGCGGATTTAGCACGACCTATATACAAACTGGCTACTGTTCCTATTTGGATAGTAGAAGCGTTAGAAGCCTTTGAAAAATTTAAAACAACATTAACTTCAGCACCAATACTGCATTCTCCAGATTAGAATTTCATCTTCATACGGATGCTTCAAAATACGCCATTGGATCAGTTTTGACGCAGCCAGGTGACTATAAAAAGGATTATCATATAAGATTTGCAAGCAAACAACTTACAGATCCAGAAAAGAATTATTCAACAACAGAGCGTGAGGCATTGGCCATGATTTTTTCTGTTCGGAAATTTCATCACTACCTCATGAAAACGCACTTTGCATTTTGCACGGATCATCAACCATTACTTTACTTGGTAAACAAGACGTGCAATACTGGACGTATTGCAAGATGGTTATTGTTATTGAATGAATTTGACTTTCGAATTGTAGTTCGAAAGGGGAAACAACATTATCTAGCCGATCACGTTTCGCGAATCGAATTTGCCCCAGTTAACACTAAAGTGGATGATGAATTGCCAGATGCTACGTTATTCTATGTTGAAGCAATACCTGAGTGGGCAGCATATATTGATGCTAGGACAACCAAATGACTCCCTGACAAAAGTACAGAAGAGACAATTGATTCATAAGGCTCAACCTTATTAATTAATTGTAGGACAATTGTATCATCGTGGATCAACAATATTTTATGAATGTGTGTTTTACCGCATGAAGTACCAGAGTTAATTATGTTTTCACATGATGGCATGAGTGGAGGACACTTCTCTACAGATATTACTATTCACAAACTTTTACAATCAGGTTGTTGGTGGCCTACGCTTCACAAGGACACACAAGATTTTATTCAGACATTTGATGTTTTCTAGCGAGCACGACGACCTATTCGACAGAACAATGAAGCAAGCACCGTTTGAAAAATGGGGACTGGATTATGTTGGACCTATTCACCCTACTGCGCAAGGATCTCAGGCCTGATACATTATCGTAGCAACTGATTACATGACCAAGTGGGTTGAAGCCAAAGCTGTCAAAGTTGCTGATGCAAAATCTACGGCCAAGCTTCTATATGAAAATATTATCATCAGATTTGGATGTCCGATCGAGATTGTCAGTGACCGGGGTACACACTTTGTTAATCAAACAATAAAGTGTTTACTGGAAGATTTTTTTGTTATACACAGATTTAGTACTCCCTACTATCCCAGAGGGAACGGCCAAGCTGAATTGTCCAATAAGATTCTCTGCACCATTATGACAAAGATAGTTGAAGCGAGTCGGTCTGATTGGGAACATAAACTACATGCATCATTATGGGCATTCAGAACCGCTTACAAAAATAGTACAAATCAAACACCTTTTCAACTGGTTTATGGTCAAGATGCTGTCATGCCGATTGAACTTTTAATCCCATCTTTATGCATAGTGGCCACCGAACGATTAAATGATGATACGTCTTTACAACTCCGTGATGAAGCGTTGCACAAATTATGTGAAATCCGATTGATGGCAGTTCATGCCTTAGCAGCAGAGAAAGCCCATCGCAAGGCATGGCATGATCGCCGATTGCACAAAAAAGATTTGAAAGCAGGAGATCTTGTATTAATGCCCAAAACCAAGCTGATCAAGGGCAAGTTGAAATTTACTGGGGAAGGTCCGTATAAAGTGAAAGAAATCTTGAACTATGGCGTAGTAATTCTTAAGCACTTGGATGGAAAACGATTTGATACTCCAGTGAATGGCAGCCGCTTACGCAAGTTTTGGCAGCCTGCTCTGCCAGTTCAGCAAGTTTGATCTCAATGGTTTTTTTTAATTTAATTTATTTTTTCAATTTTTTATTTTTCAGTACTTAATTTGCTGAGTTTTTTGAAAAAAGACAGTTAAAAAAAAATATTAAATTGAGAAAAGACTGATGAGCACAAGTCAGAAAGTCATCAGCATACGAAAGGAAGCACAATAATTTTTTGATAAGATTTCAAAAGTCATTGTTTTGGTCAGATTTAGCGTATTCAGTACCAGAAACCTTCGCTGAGCTCTCAGACTGTACATCCACTCTAGATTTATCTAATTTGAGGTGGTCAAAGGTTCATGTCTAGAAAAACCCCAGTTTTTGAGTCCGATGAAGGATCAGTGATATGCCATTTTGAGAACCTTCGCCGAGCATCTTAACCTCATTATTAACCTTCACCGACCGGTTAGATGATCTTAAAATGTCAAAATTAGGTTGTCCATAGGTTCAGGTCTTGGAAAAATACATTTATGACAGTACCTGGACAAAGGTTCATCCTTCGCCAGGCCTGGAAAACGTTCGCCTGATAGGTTCAGATCCCCAAAAACCTTCGCCAAGATTTTTATACCCTATTATCACAGTACTGTACATGCCTACAAATTACTGTTCAGAACTGATCAGCCAAACTAGTATTCAGTGTAATGGACCCACCGAATTCACCTATAAGTTGACTAAATTCAATTCATTCCTCACTTGTGCTAGCGAAGCTCTTGCGAATTTTTACCATGACCAAAGCCTTCCAAAATTCTTGCACTGCTTTCTGAGACACTTTTACACGTTTTATATTTCCTTTCTGATCATCATGTCTTCTACCGATACTTCTCAGTCTCCGCGCTATACTATCCATCGTGATTTCCCATCTACAACGGACATCATGATCCTTCCTAGCACAAGCATGGTCACTCAGTGGGTGACCCTTGCGGAGCCTTTGCTCACTACAATGGGTATGCATGAGAGAGCCTTTTCTGGTCACATCAATATGGAATTTACCACTCTTGCCTTCAGTACATGGAAGGAAGAGAAATCTAAATTTTATATCACTTTCCAGGGAGCCACACACAAGGTGTGTGTCACTGAGGCCGCTCTTGTAGCTATAGGTATAGCATCCGACATGCAGGCCTCACCCAATCACAAGCACGCCAAACAGGCCATCAAGCCATATATTGACCTCACCAACGATCTGCACTGGACCAATGACGACTACCTTCTGGAAGCCATCATTGAGCCTTCAATCCACGCTGCTGCCTAGCTACTAAACAACTTCCTAATGGTTGGCAACCTCAGGAAAGATCACATCACATCACATCCTCCATATGATAGTGGAGTCCCACACCAAGTTGGCCAAAGCCCCTCTTGAACCATAAAATTGGTTCAAGACTGTTTCTAGTGAGCTCAAACGAGCTATTAAGGCCAATACTAAGCAGCAGTTTGCTAATGGCTCTTTATTGTCCCTTTTAGCCGCTTCTCACTTAGAAAACAAAATCCATGGCTTCCACCTGAATTCTGTGCTTTCGGCCTACAAAGAAGCACTGGCAGAGTCATCTCACTAGGCCTCAAGTTCTCATAGTCGTCGTCATCCACGCAGCGAGATTGTTATTCCTGACTCACCTTCCACGTCATGACGTCGCACTAGGCATACCTCGTCAGCTGCGCTTTCGCCCCCTGTTGTTGTTCGCACTGACTTTCCCATTCCCCCAGTCTCTGATCTCTGATGCTTCCCTCGCCTCTACTTCCATTAAAGGACAATTTGTGACCATTGGGCTTACCATTCCCATCACAGCTGCCCAGGTTGCCTCATCCCCACAAACCGAAGCCACCTCATCAAACACACAGTTCTTTATGGATATGTTTGATTATTCCAACCCCCTTGGGGCCACTAAAATTTTTGAAATGCCCCAGAGCCCTGCGCCCTTTGAACTTTAATCCCCTGGAAGAGGATTCAAACATATCCATGAATCTACTATTGTTGTTGAAGATGTCTGTCAGCCACCTCACACGGAAGATAGCCCAGCCGCACTTCTGGTCGACAAAGCTGTGAAATCACCGAAACAGTTCGACGCCATAGTGCTTGAGGGATTTGAAGAAGAAGACATTTTTGAAGAAGAAGAAGTATTGGCACCTATTCCACGCCTACCAAGGACAGTACCATCAGGTCCTCCTGTTGCTGCCACCTCCACGTTTGTCGATTCTGGTGATGCTCTAGGTTTGGTTTCAAGACTTGCGCAAGTGATCTAGTCTATGCTGGATAAGAAGAAAAAAATGGAGCAGAGAATCTCCGAGATGGGGTCCACAAACACTCTGATCAGCCAGAAACTTGTCCAGCTGGATCGAGAGTTAAAGATTTCCAAACAGCATGAAGACAAGGCTTAAGCCGAAAAGAAGTTGGCCTAGCAACAATGGAAGAGTACATCAGCTCCCTGCAAAATGCCCTAACAACTACACAGGATCAAGTGGATAAGGTCGTGCAAGATGCAAAGCAACAGGTGCAGCTGCTGAAGGGTCAATTACACTGTGGCCAAACAAGATCGCACGCGACTTCAAGGTGAAATATAGATGGCCGAACAAGATCGCATGCGGCTTCAAGGTGAATTGGATGTGACCACCCTTGAACGTGATGCGTATCTTCAAACACAAATACCAGATCATCCGGTCACACCAACGGATATTGCGTATTTGTTCAAGAAAGTGGAGACATACAAAGTGGCCCTTTAGGGATTTCAAGGCTGCTTTGATAGGTTCAAAGGAGCAACTTCAACCGCGTTGGCAAAGGCTAAAAAAATGGTGTCACATGCCCTTATATAGACAATCCTAGGGTTAGGGTTTTTGGTTCACCCAAAACCATGTGCCGTAAGACCTTGACTTAACAAAGTTTATGAAACCATATTCTATTTCACTACCTGGGTCCCTTTTCACTTTGGGCCCATTTGAGAGTTGATCTACCTCTAATTCTTGTGTCATAGGCTTACGAGTATAGTGCACCTTTTATGGGTGTCTGACATTACAATTCAAGTAGATTGGCCATGCTTTTATTTCCATAGCTGTAACATATGGTAGTGAGGCGTTGGGCTTTGTTTCTGCTTGTTGGCCGAACCACTATCTGTAGACTCTTTTGATATTGGCGGTCCCGGTATATTTAGATTCTGGAGCTCCTTTAACTATGATTTGTCGACACTCTGCTTGTAGTTTGGTGGCTTGACTCCGATTTCTGATATCGTTTATGGGCTTGTAATAGCCGAAATTGGTTAGAAGAACCTTCACTAGAATCTTCTAACAAACACAATGGTGAGAGCACATCCCATCCATTATTAAAGTCATGCAACATTGGTCAAAACCTGGAGACATTTATGAAGTAATCCCTTTCTAGGTTTGTGTTCCTACTATAGGAAGTTGGTCAACAATTTTGTTCATAGTTCATATAGCCTCACCTCTTCACAAACTCACTAAAAAAGAGGGTGAAAAACATAGTGCATTTGGAGCTTTAAAGCGTTCCCTTATCACACCCATCCTTATCATCCCCAACCTCCTTAAACCATTTTATGTGGAAGTGAATGCAAGTCTTGATTTAATAGGATCAATCTTAAACCAAGAAGTCATGTCATAGCCTATGAGAGTAGAACACTTGAAGGGGCAAAAATACAATATCATATATACAAGGAGGACATTTTAGCTATTGTACACGCCCTTAAGTTATGGAAGCGCTACCTCATAGGAATGATTGCTAGGTTAAGACAACTCATTGAAGCCTTAGATACTTTCTTACCCATCAACTTATCCAAGGAAGACATCTTAAATGGGCCAACTACGTTAGTTCCTTCCATTTTCAATTGATCCGTCACTCTAATAAGAAACTTTCTAAATTGTTCAAGTATGATGGAGATACTAGCAATGTAGAGAGCCCCCAAACTTGCATGGATTAGGAATCTTAATACTTTTTTTTTGAGAAAAGTGAATATTCCAATCACTCTAAAATTTGTTTTCCAACCTTGCATTTAGATAAGTATGCATCACTTTAGTGGGAAATGATGAAATCCAATCAGTAAGTTGCATCCACTTGGCAAATTCTTTTAATAATCATGTGCTTGAGGCTCCACGTGCTTTTCTAGATGGTAAAATCTATCTTGTAATTGGTAAACTCAAACTTCAAATATTTGACTACTATGAACCCATAGTATTAATAGTAGGCATTTACAAGGAGTAGATGTTATTCTAGACATGCCATGATACAATTTGCATAGTCCACTTGTTTTATACAACAAAAAAATTTATTTTACAAAAACCACAAGCTCATGTCCACTTTAACACACATAAGATCAGACTTTTTTAGATTTTTTGATTAGTACCATTATATTTAGCATTTGCAGTATTATCATGCATGTATAAGACTACCCACCTTATTGGTGAAGTTTCGTATAGCATCGTACTTGAATGATAGGCGAAGTCATCTCTTGCGAACTATCCATCTTCAGCTGTTTAGACGAACACCTACGTGCTAGAATATTCAAACCGAAAGTATTGTGTTAAGCATAGAGTACTTCTACCAACCTCATAGTCTTTATCAATAGCCAATCCATCGTCTTCCCGAAGATTATTAACTTAACATTCAACTTTTCAAGAGCATTTCACTCCTCACCATATCCACGATATACAGATTATCAGTTTTTGTGCACACGTCTTCTCAAGAAGATACTATCAAGCCAAGCTTTTCTTCATGCTACATTCTTTAGAAGCCATTATACTTGTTAGGTAGCTATCATCATAGTTTCTATCATCCTACCAGACCAATCATCCAGAGCAATCAATCATAGCAAGTTACAACCAATGGAGTATAGAAAGAGTACTCTTATCAACCACATATAAGCTATAACCATTGGTATCATCGGAACCTATATGGACGGACAGTGGTCCATCGCACTTTTACTATCATTCCATACTGAAAAATGCGTGGTGTTTTGCTTGCATGCAAGGCACTGCTAAATCATAGTAGCAAAATAAATATTCTTGCCAAAAACTAGTGTTGGCCAGCGACCAACAAATCTACTACAGAAAGAGCAATGGCCAGCGATACACTCTATTCATAAAATGTGATAATTATTGCCAACATCTGGATTGTAGTGGGTTTCTTTCCTTGCCTATCCTCAACCCAAGATCTAATCAATCTAGCATTGAGGAGATGAAGTTAGTTGTCACGCATAGATTCATTCCCCATGAGAGCGATAGCATAGTTCAGATTTCAGCATGAATGGAAGATTCACATCTAACTCTAACATCCATTAATTCTAAGCATTAACACTACATCCATTAACACTAGATCCACAATGAAGATAGCTTACTCTTTCTCTCTCTCCCTTTCTCTCTCACAAAAAGTATAAAAACATGCAATCCCAATAACAATCAGATCCAACAATTAGCAAACACAATAAAAGCATGAGGAAAAGTGATAGAGAGCAAGGACATTCATAAATCCATTTCACAAGAGAACCAATCTGCTTTATTGAAATGAAGATATGTACATGTGTAGGAAACTTGAGTTGGTCTCTTTTTATAGTAGAGAGAAGGACCCTGGCCTCTGAATCCTATTGGTTGTTGTGGGTATTTCCTGTACATAAATAAACAAGTGGGTTCCACCACTTAAAATACTGTTGGCCAAGCCTTACCTAGTGGGCGTCGCCACAGTACATTGTACAATTATAATAATAAGTGATAATGCTTAAACTATGGCCATCAATACAAAATATATTCTTTTTGTATTGAGAGATTTTTGAATGAAGGGCAACAAACAAGAAAATTAGATGATTGATTCATCCTAAAGTTGTAATGATACATGACGTTATCATGCACTTTGTTATCCACATTCACCACTGGCGTCCTGCGTGTGTAAGCCCAACCCAATGAGCACACAAAATGGTTAGGTAGAACTTGAATAAAAGACTTGGGGCCTAAATAGAATAAAATAATAAAAACTCCAAAGTCAAGTTACATGGTTTTAAGTTGAGGGAATCTCACATGAATCATGTGAGTTTGGTCCTCTTCTTATTGAACCATTACATTGCAATAAGTTTCTTTTGAATGGCTAGGATTAGAATTCTAGCCAATTAGAAAGGGCCAATGAGAGCCAAGATGGCCTCCCCTTTCAACTATATAACGTGGCCATTTTCCATTGTAAAGCATCATCTCTATTCTTAATAAAGCTCTAGCTCTTTCTACTTCTAACTCCATCTCTAGCTATCTCTCTCTCTCTCCTTCCTTGGTTGGGACCGAATAGTTTGGGGAGGTGCTCGGGCCTCCCAAGCCTTTCCTAGCCAAGGCTCTCTCTCTCTCTCTCTCTCTCTCTCTCTCTCTCTCTCTCTCTCTCTCTCTCTCTCTCTCTCTCTCTCTCTCTCTCTCTCTCTCTCTCTCTCTCTCTCTCTCTCTCTCTCTCTCTCTCGTTATGCAGGTGAAGGTGAGGTTGTCGCTCCCAACGACGAACCTCTATACTATGAAGACGACACAACAGTGGTGCCGTTGCCGAGGAGCGCCACACACTCGCCTCGTCGCATAGCTTTTCTTGCTCTCTCTTCTTCTCTCTTTCTCTTTTCTTCTTCCTCACCACTCTTTTTTCACCTAAAACTCAGATTTTGTGGGTAGATTAGGGTGGTTTAGTGTTAGATTTGTCAATTTCTTGTGTTTTTTTTGTTTTGAATGCAGTGAAGTATTAGTTTTTTGAATGTACTCTCGTCCCGCCGCATAGCACTTTTTCTCATTCTCTCATTCTCGCTTTCTCTTTTTCACCATTTTCACCAAAAATCGGCCCAAAAAAAAAAACAAAAACCTTAAAAAATCTAAAATACTGCTAAGTAACCTTCGTAGAACCTTCTGAAGTTCCATCTCAGTCTCACTGAGACCAGGACATAGGATTCTCTACGAGAGTTAGTTCCCAGTTACAAAAAAAAAAAAAAAAAAAAATTGGAAAAGAACCCAAGCCTCGCTGGTGAGCGACTCTATCTTTCAGATAGCCTCCTCCCACGATTGCGACGGTTCTATTCTCTTAAAAAAATAATAAAAACTAAAAATTGGATAAAAAACCTTAGCGTGGTGAGCCTCTATCTTTTAGATAGCGTCCTCCCACGACTTTGACGGTTCTATTCCCACAAAAAAAAAAGGACCGTAAAAAAAAAGAGAAAAAAAAAAGATCTTAAAATTTAAAAAAAAAAGCCAATAATCTTAATTCTAGCACAAGTCTCCTTGGTGAGTGATTTCCATATCAGTTACCATCCATCCTTCATTTTCATTTTTCTTGTCCATCTCCATTCAATCTTCCATCCGCTCTCTCATCTATTAAATTCATTTCTATTTTACTTTTCAATCCTTACTGATCAATCTTTTTACTTACTCTTTTCTCGTCTTCTTCTTCTCCATCTCAAAAAAAAAAAAAAATTGGGACACCAGCGTCATTGGGCGAACCTTGAAGCAATTCACCAACCGGCTACTTTGCAACATTCTAGTGTTGAACTATGGAGACCGCTCTTGCAGGATTATCTAAACTTCAGAAGTTTCCTAATGAAACAATCCGAGACTACACCTATTGGATCTTCCATTTAGTGAAGGACTGTAATCCACCGATTCCTAAATGGATCGTCATGGCAAAATACTATGCTGGACTGCCCAAAAGGATCAGATCTGGTATGGCAGAATTCGCATCCTATGCGTCACCTGTACAACTCTATAAGGATACTGCCATGATGGAAATCTCACAAGGGATGAGGGATTTTCCCTATCGCTCTGATGAATCATCAAATGGGGAATCAGAAAAACAAAGGTCAACAACGAACAATGATCCAACAAGAATGGGAACCTGTGGGAGACAACAAAGTGCAACAAAGTCAAGCAGATCAAGTGCAGCGAAAGACCAAGAACCTTGCACTTCAAGTTCGGGCCGTCATCAAGCTTATGCTCGCACAGTCAATTTTCCTGAAAATGACTAATGTACCTACTTCTTTGGAGATCATCCAAGTACCAAGTGTCCAATCAAGAATCTGCGCTTATTAAAAGGACAAAATGCAAAGCAACAAGTTCGTCGACGGCAAGATCCAGTAGTTCAACGGTCAGAAGCAGAATCAAGCCACAAGGAGCTCACCAGAAGGATGGATGTCAGATTGATCCATCTAAATCAAGAGTTTCTTCAACAAACAGTGGCAAGGTAGAAGTTTTGGTTATATCCTCTTGCATGTCACTGAACTCAATGGAGGACCATAACAGCCTACCAGTCTATTTTGTGGAAGATCCTAAAGGGAATCTGTTACCGATGTATGTCTACCAACTTAGAGGCGATGGCATATTGCACTAAGTTAGGTGCTATGGATGTGGAGGAAAACATCGTCGTGCTGAATGTCCACACCGAGGGGATCCGTCAACATTTGATCCCTCGTGTTCACAATGTGGAGTTAATCATCCATGCCGAGATTGTCCGATGAGAAATTCACAAATAGCCAGGAGGCATTTGGCTTATGTAGACCGACATGCATCTGTGGTGACCCACCTCGAACGTACTACAAAAGAAAAATCCTAGTGCCACCAGGTTATGAAACGAGTGAGAAAAAAGACAATCTAGCAAAAGTCCCAAAGTACGCAAAGACACCCTCGGGCAAACAAGTAAAACCATCACATAAGACAGAGATGGTAGAATCCATCATGCCAATGGTAACTAAGGAAGTCAAGAAATTGGCAACCAACGAAGTCCAGTGGATTTTACCATTCTTTTTCAACTTCAGGGGCTCCACCTTGGTCCATGCTCGAATCCAACCTCGTATCCATAGGTGCATTAACTTGGTGCGGAGGGAAGAATTGAGGCATGACCGAAACTGAAATTTGAGTCCCAGCTTCCAACACTTGAGCGACAGCCTTTTCATAGGCATTGATGGTTGCCTTAGCCTTTGCCAAATCAGTTGAAGCTATACCTTTGAATCTGTCAAAGCGGCCTTGGAATCCTTGAAGAGCCACTCCCCAACTTTATTCACTAACTTGACATTTAGGCTTGCGACATTAAAAGTTCCTCAAAAGGCCTAAAGTCCTTTTATTGACTTTGTAATTATCAATTAATTATGTGATCATCGAGTTGGACTTACACACGCAAGGTGCCAAATCCCTCACTTATTAACTAGGGTTAGGGATGCCTTGGGATCCGCAAAACCTCCAATAGTATCCTTCACCAAAACTAGTGGCAGTCCCATGACACCTTGCGGTTTTATTCACTTCGGGCTCTGGTTAGCCTTGTGTTGTACCTTGATGAGATGGTATTGCACCTTCTCCATGAATTCTAGGTGCTCTCTATTGAAATCGTACTTGTGTGAAAAAAAACACTTATTAGCTCCGGCAAGCCAATTGGAAGTTGTCCAGGGCAGAAACCTTGCCTCCCAAGAACATCCCAACATGGCTGCACGATAGTATAACCTTGCGATGGTCTTGGACTTTATCAGACGCCATTGAAAGATTTGGATTAAATGCCAATGGAGGCAGACAATCATCCCATCTCATAGCAGTGGATGCCAGCTTAAACAAATCATTCACAAAAATGGCCGACTAGCTCACAGTTGGATCTGGTGAGTTGCAGTACTCAACATCATAAAATTGGAAAGCTCTAATAAAATTAACTGAAATTTGCCAATTGAAGGTTTGATGAATTATGGGCCAATTTGGGGTGTGGATGCTGATTTGATCCAATGACATGCCCAAATCTTTTCATTTATTGCATCTTGGCATCGACAAATAATAAGGATCAACTCGCAATTGGCGAGGGCTGGCAACGTAGCTTGTAATGGAATCAGGTGCTTTTTCAAAAACTATTTTACGCCATGCCGATTGCTCTCCCAATGCTGGGTAATCTGTCCAATTCTTTCCCGACCTTTATCTACAAGGTTTTGAATTTAATGATCCAGCCACCTCTCAAGGACAGATGCGGATGTTGATGAGAAAATTCTGGATTTGATCCTCAATGGTGATAGGTTTTTGAAATAAGACTCTGGCCCTTGATGAAGATGGGCCAGCTTCAACAGGTTGGGTGGACGCTGTGTTTGGAATGTCTGGAGCTCCTCCTTGGTCTATGCCCGCATCCAACCATGTATCCATTCGTGTCTCTTCTTGGTGCTGAGGGGAGAACTACGGCAAAGATATCTGCTTCTTCAAAAACCCCGGACACTGTGGCATCAAACTACTTTGGAGATAGAACAACATGAACGACCCCAAGAGTGTCTGGTGCGGCTTCAACTTGATCATGCTGATTGATCTGGAAGGAATCATCAAATCCAATACCGATATCATGGAACTATTCGAATTCTCTTCTAGGGGATTGGAAATGAAAGGGTCTGGGGCTCTTGGGCATTTCAAGGATCTCATCTGGGCCCAGTGGGTTGGAATCATCGAATATATCCATGAATGATTGGGTGTTTGGCAAAATAACTTAGAGTTGTGTGGAGGAGACGGCCTGGGCAACTGTGACTAGAATGGTAAATCCAATTGTCACAGACTGACCTTGTGAGGAAGCAAAGGCGAGGGATGCATCAATGGATTGAGGGACAAGTAGCGTAGTGCAAATTGCAGCAGGAGGTGGAAGCGCAGCTAGAGTTGGTTGCCTAGTACGTTGGCGTGTCGCGGGAGGCGAGTCAGGAACAATGGTCTTGTTGTGTGGACGATGATGACTATGTGAACTCCACACCTGTTGGGAAGATTCAGCCGGTGCCTCTTCGTAAATAGAGATACTAATACCATAAATTTCGTTATCAAGATAAGAGACTGCAAGGAGGGACAAGAGCTGGCCAGCAGCAAACTACTGCTTGGTATTACTTTTGATAGCTCGTTTTAGCTCTCCAAACATAGTCTTGAACCAGCTATATGGTTCCAAAGGGGCCTTGGTTATTTTGGCCTGGGACTCAACTATCCTATGCAAAATTTGGGAAGAGATAAGGTTTTTTCTGAGGTTGCCAACTATCAGAATAATGTTGAGGAGTTGAGCGGAAGCATGGATGGCATGATCAGTAATGGCATCTAAAAGATAGTCGATATTAGTCCAATACAGATCATTGGTAGTGTCAATATAAGGCTTAATAGTCTATTTAGCTTGCTTATGGTTCGGTGAGGCTTGGGTACTAGACGCTATCCCTATGGCAGCAAGGGCGGCTTCGGTCACACGCACCTTGTGTGTGGCTCCCTAGAAAACAATGTAAAATTTGGATTTCTCTTCCTTCCAAATACTGAAGGCAAAGTTAATAAAATTCATGTTAATTCTTCCTGAGAAGGCTCTCTCATGAATACCCATTGCAGTGAGCAGAGGCTCCGCAAGGGTCATCCATTGAGTGACCATGCTTGTGCCATTTAGTACCATGATGTCCGTTGTAGATGGGACATCACGATGGATAGTATAACGAGGCAACTGAGAAGTGTCTGTGCCACTTCAGTATTAACTGGTACGAATTCAATCCGTGAAACATGGTTGGCAAGATAATGTTGCTTACCTTTATGAACCACAATTCGAAAGTCAAATTCAGTCAATAACAATAAACAACTTGCAATATGCCCTATATTGCATGTCTTGTTTACCAAGTAAAGTAACAGTTGGTGATCCGTATAAAATGCAAAGTGCGTTTTCCATGAGGTAATGTCGAAATTTCCGTATAGAAAAATCATGGCTAACGCTTCACGTTCTGTTGTTGAATAGTTCTTCTCTGGATCTATAAGCTGCCTGCTTGCAAATCATATCGGATAGTCCTTTTTATATTCACTTGGCTGCGTCAAAACTGATCCAATTGCATATTTTGAGGCATCAGTGTAAACATGAAATTCAATTGTCCAATCTGGAGAACGTAGTATCGGTGCTAAAGCTAATGCTTTTTTTAATTTTTCAAAGGCTTCTAATGCTTCAACTGTCCAAATAGGAACAATAGTAAGTTCGTATATAGGTCTTGCAAGATCAGCAAAAAGCATGGCCTTAAACAGGAGTTTGCACAAGTTGATACACCTCAATAGAATGGGGTACCTGAGAGGAAGAATCATACCATTGTTGAGGCTACTAGGGAAATGATGACATATATGGACGTTACTGATTCTTTCTGGAGTAAAGTCGTTAAAACTGCTACGTTCTTGCAAAACAGAAGTCCAACAGTTGTTGTACTTAATCACATCAAGTTTGAAGTTATTTTAACATCTACAAACCAAAAAATCTTCTTTCTCAGCTTCTATTGCTTCTTAGGACTAGTATGAATGCTTCACAGAAGTCTAATAGACCATTTAAGACTGTTGGTAACATCACTTTTGAGCTTGGGGAGGTGTTTGCATGATTTTGCAAGATTTGGCCATGTAGAAATACACCCTACTACAGAATTTGGACTGCTCTGTTCTCACATGTGTGAAGGCTAGGCGGCTGGCTAATATGGCAAGTGCCTTGTTCACTTGTTCTCCCTTCGAACTATGCTTTACAACGCCTAATTTGGTGGAGTATAGCCAAAGTTATGGCCGTTTGAAATTTTGGTAGTTTTGTGAGCAAATTTTGCAAAATCCGTAATTGTTCTGATCGCATGCTAGTCTTTTCCCTAATTGTCGTACTGTGTTTGCATGAATTGATTGCATGTTGATTTTCAGTGTGATTCTGACATGCATGAGGGATTTACAGTCGATTTGAGTGGTCATATGCATGTGCTTGGGTCACAAATACGTGATATTGGCTGACAAATTTCGTAAAACTAAAATTTACGTAATAAATTTCGTAATGATGCTTTGTGACTAATGTAGTGTGCTTTGCATGCCAATTGGACATTGGTTTAGTGACATTAGGAATCGAACGGTGTTTTGATTTTTTGATTTTGATTGCCTTTTGTTCAAACGATATTTTTGTCAAAAAATTTTGAATTACGTAAAGTAAACCAAAAATGGAGTTTTTCCGAAAAATCAAAATTTCGGTCATTTTTTCGTTATCTATGGAATATATTTTGATTAGTAAATTGACTATACTGAGTCAGAATTAGGCACAATGTTTTCACTAAGGCTAAATTATTTCCCGGTAGTAGATAATTTAAAATTGACAGAAAGAACCGCAATGAGTTTGCCAGCAGTTTCTACTATGAAATTTTGAGGTTCAATCTAGATCCCAATATGGTGTCTCACTATTTATAAAATCAGAGGCCCTCAAATCTATTTCTCGCTTTCTTAATTAATCCTTTACTTCTTAGTAATTTCTTATATATAAGACATCAGACTGGTTTATATGATTCTTTCCAGCATGAAGTTATTCTTCTAAAAGACTGTTATATCATATGAATTACTACTTGTGCGAATAGACTTGGAATTCAGATAAATTTTAAGGTGACAGTGTGTCAATTTCTTAAACCTAGGATATCTCTTTTGCATAAATGAATTTCAGATGAATGTTAGTGCTGTCACTCGGGTTGAAAATATTTGAAGTGTTTGTAATAGAGTGAATCCTTCTGTGGAATGCACTTATTATTGACTTTTAAGGGATTTAGATATTTCATATATGTATCTCGGATACGTAGAATTGAGTTTTAATTATTCTATATCTTAATGATTCTCCTAGAGATTGTAGTTGAATGAATAATTATATCTTAGAATTGTGGATGTTAAGGATATTTGTACTTGGAAGCCTTTATGAATTATCTACTAGAGTTTGTGGATGATTTCAGATTGTAATTATTATTATTATTTTTAACTTTAATCTCCTAAGTTAGGTAATATTTCACTCGGTATTTCATGTAAGTGTTTTACGTGAAGGTGATATTACTTGCTTATAAAGAATGAAACCTAGATGAGAACATTTATTGCTTAGTGTACTTTCCAAACCTGAGGTTGTACTCCAGTGCAGAGATTAACGATTGGAAAATAGGTTTATCTCTGAGTACTTGTTTGATATGAAAGTCAAACTAAGGATAATAATTTTTTAGGTTAATATTGAAAGTTAAAGAAACTATTTCTGTAACTCTTTGTTGTTTTGAGGACAAAACCAGATTAAGGGAGGAAGAATGTTATGTCCACGTCCTGAACATAGGATTCAGTATAGTTCTAGACTTGGACACCCGGCACTCCAGTGAATCAAGCTTATTAGTTATGCCACATCATACTGGATGTGACCCGCAAGTAATTAATAATCTTGTGAGGCCCAAACACACTAATTGGAGTTAGTACAAGGTTTGGGACCATATATGCATGTGTAGAGTATCAATAGCAATCTATGTATAGAGAATCCATGTATAGAAACTCCATGCATAAATCTATGTATAGGAGAGGTAGGACCTTGCATTACCACATGCACATGGGGTTCTAGGGTCATATAAGGAGGCCAAACTCGCCCTACTACACCATCATTTGGTTGATTCATTGCTAGGATCTCTCTCTACTCTCATGCTTCCTAGTCCTTGGCTTGGGGGTGAAGCTTCTAGAGATTGATTGGTTGCTTCTATTTGGTTGGGAGGTTTCTCCAACAGTGTGTTCTCTACTGTTTTGTCTTGTAAGCAGGATCTAGAGGAGGCGACTCTTACATAATGTCTCCACCAGGCATTCAAAATGGGGAGATGATATCTCCACTAAGCAATGGAAGATCCATGTTTGAATTTAGCAGATCAACGCAACTCTACAATTCAATAATATAAGCACAATAGTTCATGCATGTTGCATGACAACCACACCTCTTCCTAACAAAGGCAGTTCAAGGAAGGGACGATGCAAATAGCGAACTGTTAGGCATAGTAATAACTCGTGTTAGTACTAAGGGACAAGAACTAGACTAGTGGGAGGCATGTTCGGCATTTAAGAGCCACATGAGACTATGTTCCCATGCACACAATGTGAGATATATTAACGAGGGCTTTCATAGCCTCACCTTTTCTAGTTATGTGCTTTATTAAGTTGGACATTGCATAATGTACTTGCACAAAGTGCTTTGAACTATATAAATGCCAAAAAGCGTTAGGATTACTAGATAGTTAGTTGTGATTGAGTGTCCGACAAGGCACAAACAGGGAATCAAATGGCATAGCTCAAGTAGAATTATCATAAAACCTTGTGAGAGTCAAGTTACTTGCAAATATAAATATATTTAAAGCAAGTTAACTTAGACTCATGACTAACTTCATTTGAGTGATCAAAAGAATTGAATTCCACACAAACACACACACACACACACACACACACACACACACACAATGCATGTTTTTTGGCATACATGAAAGTGTTGTCTTGGCTTATATTTCCTTCCCATGTTGAAGACATGCTTTGCTAGTCTATATGTGGATGCCTTTCTTTAGTTTACTATGTTGGACCTTTAGTTTTTGGGGTAACTTAGGTTGTGCAATCTAGGGACACTAGGATTGTATAGGCAAGATTTTGTGACATCGGCGGTTCCAAAGCACGAAGCATAGCAAGCCTAGCAATTGGCATATTGTGCTTAGGATAATCAACTTCCAAGTGCAACCATCCATGTTTCTCTCTTCTCATCCTTCTCATCTTAATATAAACACTCGTAGGTGTTAAGCCATTAGGTAGGGCCTTAGGCCAAAATAGATAGATTTCCTTATGTGTTCACCTTGGAACACAAAGAGGCCAAGAACATTCAAATTTATGGTGCCTACAAATAGCCATCCAAGAGTAGGATTTAGAATCTGTTTATAGCTTTTATATGATTATTTACACTTTTAGATCCATTGATAAGACATAGCATAGCTTTGTAGAAGCCTATGACACTACTTTTCTCTTATCGTAATGCCAAAATTCGACCAATAAATCAGCTTCCTCCTGGCTGGATTAATTCTTGACTACCCTAATATACTTCCCAACAATAGAATCTTCCTTTTACTAGTAGGAGAGAAAAATAGGTAATGGTTTAAACATAAGCTTAGCTCACTAGAATTTTCAACCTTCAATTTTCAAGCTCCAAAATGTAGCGACATTGTTCGATGCCAAAATTGCAAAGCTCGAAAATGTAGCAGCAGTGTGCAATGCCATGCTTCGCCAAACTGATCTCGAAAATGCCTTCCATACCTGCCAAAGGAAAAGCAAGAGGGAAGAAATCCAAACTTGCAAAGTGTGATGCAAAACTTATGCAAACAAATGTATGCAATGCGACTAACCAAAAACGAACACGTCAGTCTTTGCAATCCATGTAAACAGCGGGTGGAAAAGCCCCAACTATACGATACCAATTATCAAAATTGGACCTAAGTTGTTTTTGGTGTACTTCAAGAGTTTTTAGCTTTATCTTAAAGGTTATTTGAAGTTGAAGAAAGTATTTTTATAAGCTTGGTTATAAGCAATGGTCATAAGCTATTGTGATGATTTGCTAGGCATTCAGCTGTCACTCTTAGGTGACTTGGGGGGGGGGGGGGGGTTCGCCCAAAAATTCCTTCTCAAATGTAGAATTATGGATAGAATTGTTGATGCTTTTACTTGCGGATGAAAATTTTGGACAAAATGGGTGTTTATTTTAGTTGCAAGCAAATTCTACCTTTGAAGGTACATCCAAATTATAAAGAAAATGTGAAGACTTGGCATTTTGAACATTGAAATGGGTTTTATTTTTTATGGCCGTGCCTATATGGCAGGGATTACAATCCCACTTTTGGCCTAAGTGATGTATCATTGTAATGAATTACTTGGGACAAAGTTACTATTGAAGTTTGCATGATTCATTGTCCACCCTCTCTCTCGCTTACTTGCAAAGCTACCACTTAAAGAGCATCATCAATCCTTCTACCAGCCATTTTCGATTTGAAAAGGTTGATTATGTTTTTCAAAGGTAGATTATGTTTCGTAATGGTCATGTGCAAAACCATTACACAATGGAAGGAGCAAGGGCACATGACACTTTGTCCAATAAGAAATCATAAGCTGCGCTCAAAGCCTAGGCAAATGACACCCTATAAGAAGTTGAAGGTGAGTCCCCTTCCAGGGCAAATTGTCATTTGCCCAATTCACTCCATAAGACTTGGCCTTACACAATCATAATACAATATAGAACCTCCTACATATGTCGTAGGCCAGTCCAAAAGCAATTTACGAGAGTCTTCCAGAAAACTTTCCAAAAAATGAGAACCCAAAAGATGGACAGCACAAATTGTAGCCCCTATGCATGCAACAGCTTGCTGGATTGTATTCATCTGTTTCATGACTGTGTTTTATGATTTTGACTGTTGTTGCTACAGAGATTGTACTATTAGATCACCTTTTCTGTTGATTGATTATCTGCTGGAGGGATTCTGTGGTCTCAGATAGATCGGTTGCAAGTATGAATTGGATAACAAACCCATATGTCTTTCAAATGCTTAGATGAGGCTATTCGGTGTAGCGGATTTGATTTTGATGTGTTTTAGATCAAATCTGCATTAGTTGTAGCAAAAGCGGGAAAAGATCATGGAATCGATGATGAGGCAGATGAGAGCCAAGACCAGTGCAGCCTCACAAAATCTTCGAAATCGGACCAGAAAGTATTACGCTGATTTGCTGGATCGGAACAGGCAGTACATTGCCAGAGAGCCATCTGTGGAAAAGTGCAGGGAGCTTTCCAAGCAGCTCTTTTTCACCCGACTTGCCAGGTAATGCTATCTGCTTTGTAATTTCGTCCTAAATACTAGAATAGCCCTAAATTACCATGTTTCAGAATTCATTTAAAAAGGTGGTTGTGTTATTACCAGCATACCTGGCAGATATGAATCGTTTTGGAAAGAGCTGGATTTTGTGAAGAAGAAGATTGTGGTCCGGCAGGAATTGACAACGGAGGAGCTGGGCATCGGTGCCCTATTTGCTTTGGAATGTTATCTGTGGTTTGCTGCAGGTGAGGTTCTGGGTCGAGCCTTAACAAGGGATAGAAGAGCATATGAAAGCAAGCCAACCTCCAGACGGGAGCAATAGTAATATAAAAAAAGCAAGGTCTGGTTGCTTTGCCATATCCCTTTGGGCTTGCAAAATTTTGCTCCAGCATTTTGAAACCTACTTGTTTACATATCAACTACTATAAAAGGAAGCAAGGTTTGGTTGCATTGCCATAGCCATTTGGGCTTGCAAAATTTTGCTCCTGCATTTTGAAACCTACTTGTTTACATAGCAACTACTATAAATTTAGCAAGAGCTTTTGCAGCCAACAAGCTGCCTGTAAGTATGTACAGGAAATGACTCTAGGGAAATGGATTAAACAGCAACTACCAGATGATAGCAAGAGCTATTCCAGCCAAAGAATTGGAGGTAAAAGTTTACATGAAAACAGCTCCATTGAGATAGCACAATCTTTTGTAGCCAAGCTGCACTTAAGTATGTAGTAGGTAATGGCCATTGGGAGGGCCATTACCATAAATAATCTTAGACCCGGTAGTGAGTGGGGAGTCCTTGAGCTGCCCGGGGACGGGATTATTTGTGGTAATGGTCCGACCAATGGACCATTACCTCACTAATTGACGGTTCGGCAGATTTTTTTATGTCTCTCTCCTGTGCCTTATGTCATGCTTTTTTTGGTGTCTGCGCAGCAACAGCACCGACAAGTAGCTCTCTTTTCTCTCGCTCTCTTGTTCGCAGATCTTATCTCGCTCAAGTGTAAGCAGCAACACTTGCGTTCGTTCGCTCTCTCTCTCTCTCTCTCTCTCTCTCTCTCTCTCTCTCTCTCTCTCTTTTGATGGCATATATTGCAAGGACAAAGATCTACGAAGAGAACTAGCAGATACATTGCTCTGAATATCAGCATCAATGTTTCAACTGTCTTTTCCCTTCAAAACAGTTATGACAATGTTAGAAAATCAACAATGTCAAGCTTAAAATTAACTAGAAACTGCGTAGTCTGTATCATAGCAGTTGTGAGGAGTGATATTGGACACATGGCATCATCCGGTTGGCTAGGAAGAGGCAGATTCTAAGTCATAGCAGAGATTTTGAAAAGTCTTTAATCTGCACCGTAGATTCACAACTGCTATGTCTGGTATTCTTGATCCAACGGTGGGATACGTGTTGTAGCACTCCTCGCCGTTCCAGCCGCTCGGAGTGCTACATCCGGTAGCCCACCTCCGCATCACGAATACCTATTCCGTAGTCCGTATAAGCAAGAAGCAAAATGATGATCTTAACCACCCCAATAACCAGTGAGTTATATGATATGATTGTTTCTTCAATAACTGACTTACTTGTCAGTGTCCGATGCCTGATTCTTTGTTTTGTCGGTGTGGTTAAGAACCAACATTGTTGATGACTCGTTTGGATGGCTGAAGCTGAAAGATGCATGGAGATCCTCAGCTAAAGTATCAAGATTTTTATGCAGAAAGTAAGCTCGTCCAATGTTTAGTAGAATCCATCTCAAAACAACTTGAAAATAGAGCAATCTCTCTCTCTCTCTCTCTCTCTCTCTCTCTCTCTCTCTCTCTCTCTCTCTCTCTCTCACACACACACACACACACACACACACATACACGCATGGCAGCAGGCAGGGGCTCGAGGCGCGAGTGTAGTAGGCTGAGGCTGAGGCATATGCAAAGTGCATATAATAATAATAATATTAAAAAATCAGCCCTATATTATGCAAAATAATATAGGGCCCAAAAGGGCCGAACGACAATTACGTATCTAGATAAATTCACTCTTTAGGAAAATTCAATATTATATGTATGTAATGGATATTTAGTACATATTCTGCCCATTTTTTGGGCTCCTTAAAAAGTAGAATGTCACTGTTTTTTAAAAAAAAAAAATTGCTGCCCATTTAAGCCTGCGCCTGCCATGTGGCAGTGTCAAAGTGGGCAGAAAAAGTCAAACTGCTCATTATGTTTCATAGTGAGCATGTAAAATTTTTCAAAGTATCCATAATGCAATGGAATGACAGGCCATTTTGCCCGGTAAGAGCTTTTGCACTAGCAACACCAAGTGTCTTTTTCCTTGTGTATTTTGGAACCACCTTTAGACACCTATTTTAATTTTATTAGAGAAATTCCATGTATCTGCAAGCGTGTACACATTTCATCGAAACTCTCATGTGGAGAGCGCATCTATAAAGCGAGTAAATCAAGTGTGTATTTAACGAGGTTATTTTTCCTTAATTTGATGGTCTTGCCAATGAGTAGTTGATTTTAGATTGAGCAGTTTTGGAAGAGATGCCTACACTTTAATCACCTTGCATATATATTTATTGTTTTAAAGACATTAGTGGATGTTGAAATAAAATGATGTGTTGAATGACTTGATTAACATAGTTTTGTGGTTTAGATGTAGGGATAACCAATAAAACTCCTAAAACTAGCAATAACTACTTGTTGTGACAAAAATAAACATTAGAGAGTATGTGTATGCACTTACAGTTCCCACTACAGTCGGTATATCAGTAAACGACTTTAAGTACATTGTTATTTATCTATTAAACTCTTTATCGTTCAACGATAACAGCTTGTTTTGCTAGTACTTTAATTTTGATAGCAGACTCAGTATGACTTGTCTTTCTCCTAGTCGTTGTATATGTGTTAGTTGTGTTTGGTCTCCTCTTTTTAATGTTATTAATCCTTTCCAATCCTTCTCGCACAATTCTCCTTTCACATAAATTCATTTCCATTACAACCTTTCTAACGTTAGATCCCAATGCTAATGTGCATAAACAATGTGACCAACAAACACTCAAAAGTGTATGGATTGAGATTGCTAATCGACAAAATAATCTAAAAGACAAATGTTATGATGTTCACAATTTCATTCGCTCTTTTAGTCAATTCAAGCACAAAAATATTAAACAACAATCTATTAAACTTAAGGAAAAAAATATGTTAAATGCCTTAACTCTTAATGAAGTCATACTAAACTGCTATCATCTAGATTCTTTACATTCATCATCAATGTATGTGCAACGTCTCTTCCTCTTATCTCTATGTGAAATATGTGATAAGTGGTCAATATTTTCTAGCACCAAAGCTTGTTTCGCAAGGGCACCTGCCTAGGATGGCAAACATCTTTTATTTTCACCAGTTGCTATACAAACTCAACAATTTGAAAAACCAATGGATAAATGGTAAAACTAAATTTCTTACCAATTGTTGAAATCATCCACATCCCAAGCACCCAAGTTTTCAGCATCTTCATTTGAGTCCACCACAATAACATTATTTGTGGTGACAATCGGACCTGTGGCAATCCACGACTTAGGAATTAATTGTGCAATCTATGAAGTTGAGCACTACAAAGGCAGTGGTAAAAATAATTTAACATACATTATGGACATGTGCACTTAATCTTTCTGTATAATTCAATGATGTGTTGGATCAACAATGTATCACTATCCATGGGGACACAATGTCGTCCTATATTTTTGCAAGCCAACATTGTAGACCCACATCCAACCATGGGATCTAGGACCACCCCACCAGGACAACAAAATGTGTCAACTATATACTTCATAAGCAGTGGACTCTTTTGCACACCACCTCTTGTTTGGATTGTCCTACTGGCATCTCAGATGTAAAAACGTAATGAATCCATGTGTCCAAAAACTCTGGCTGCCTCCGATAGCTGGTGGGAATATAGTTTTAAATTGGATATCAGAATTCGACACATTAAATATGTGACGAATTTCGACATCCGCGTGGGTGCCATGTGGCAAACTCTCGTTGAGCTGGCATCCTAGTTGGACGTCGGAATCCAACATATCTTTATGTATGTCGGATTTCGACAGCCAGATCAGCAATCCATGTCGATGATTGGACATTTTGTCTTAAAAATTATGTCAAAATTTGACGGACCCTACGAATGTCGGATTCTGACACTGTGTTCGTATTGCTTCCCGTGACCTCCATTTTTGCGCTACCTTTCCAAAGAGATCTTGGTGCTTGGAAGTGGAGGAGCCTGAGGAGCTTGGAGCTTGGAGAGCTTGGGGAGCTTGGAGCTTGGAGATTCAAATTTTGGAGGTTTTTATTTGTTAATTTAGTTGATTTTACATGTTTTAGATAGATAGATAGAAAGAGATAAATAGATAGATAGATAGATAGGGAGAGAGATAAATAGGTAGATAGATGGAACAAACGAGAGTGTGTAAAAAAATTTGTGGCATTTGATTTTTAAAGAGAGTTTGTGTGTAAGTGATTGAATTTGTGAGAGAGAAATTGAGAATGAAAGAGAGAGAGAATGAAAAAATGAATTAAAGGTGAATGAGTTGATTTTGATTTTTGGTTTCAATTTTTTGTTTTGAGAAAAGAGAGAGAGAGAGAGAGAGAGAGAGAGAGAGAGAGAGAGAGAGAGAGAGAGAGAGAGAGAGAGAGAGAGAGAGAGAGAGAGAGATGATGTGTGTATAAGAAAATGAATGAATTGTTAATGAATTGATTTTATTTTTGGTTTTGATTTTTTGTTTTGAGAAAAGACATAGAGGTTGCAAGAGAGAGAGAAGGAGAGGTAATGTGTGTGTGTCTGTGTGTGTATAAGAAAATGTATGAAATGTGAATGATTAGGAAAAAGAGAGATTGTGTGAAAAAAAAATTGATATGAATGAATTAATTCTGATTTTTGGTTTTAATTTTTTGTTTTGAGAAAAGAGAGAGAGAGAGAGAGAGAGAGAGAGAGAGAGAGAGGGAGAGAGGGAGAGAGAGACGGAGAGGGAGTGTGAAGAATTGCCAAAAGTTGGCAAATCTAGCTTGATCAAAAACCATGTAGAACATTGTAAATATTGTGTATAATTGGGTTCCACACATGTAAGGCCAATATGCCACGTGGAAACCCACTCCTAATGTAGGTTAGTTCAAGTCAAGAGAGTTGGTCATGTCTATTTGGTGGTCATCCCTACTTTATAGGACCTACACCTAAGTTTAAGGTGAAAATTTGACCAACTAGCTACCTACCAAGCATAAGTCTAGGATCTAGGCTAGGGTTTCATTTTAGGGCAAGAAGGGTGAGTTAACTTCCTTATTACATGCTGGAAATCCACCTAACTTCAAGAAGGAAGTCGAATTTGCTATGTATTCCCTCTCTCCATGGTGAGAAGATAATTTTTGGAGCTCATTGGCAATCTCAAGCTAGTTCACTATGTACATTGAGTTTTTGTGATCCAAATGAAACCAAATCAATTTCTACTTGTTTCTCAGGTTGAAGGCCGTACTACAGAATGTAGTACACATGTGTGGGCTTGGATTTCAATGTTTATTAATGCTTTTGATTGTTAATGCTTGTTGTTTGTCAAATTGCCAATCTAGATCAACTTTTTTGTGTCTAGTTTTTTGATAAATTGTTAAGCAAGCATCCAATCACTCTTGTGGATCTTTTGTAGATCCATTTATGGTCCTAAAGTACAGTACTTTCACATGGTATCAGAGCCAAGTACAAGAGCATAAGCCATTGATCTAATGCAAATCCATTTTTAGCAAGTTTTGGTGCTGAAAACTAGTATTGAGAGGGCAAGCTAGAATCTTGATTTTGGTGAGGAGATTTGATCCCAAACTTGGTAGGGGTTCAAATCCGTACTGTCCACATGTGTGGGCACCTCTGAACCTGCATTTAATGCATGGTATTCATTTGATCCAAAAAAATTCAATTTGTGAGCTGTTGGTGTAATTTTTGGTGGAGATCCTAGGATAATCTACCAAGATCATTTGCCATTGATTAGATTTGAATTTGTTTCATGGAATCTAATTAATCTAGGCTGAGTTCAAGTCCTATTAAGGTTAAAAACAGGTCTTGAAAGTACACCATGAAGGAAGAAAGAGATTAAGTCATTTTTTTGTCCAAAAATAGCCAAAATTGGCAAGATTTGATTGTAAGTAGATTTCACATCATCTTATCGTCATTCCAACTTTGTGAAGGAGTGCTAGAACTGAGATTATAAGTCCATTTGTTGGATTAGAAATCTAATTTGAGTGAAAAACTACAAGAGAGAGACCTTAGTGAGTTTCTAGAGACAGTCAAATCCATTTCTTGGCAAGATTTGTTTGAAAGTAGTTTTCACTTCATCTTATCTTCATTCCAGCTTTGTGAGAGAGTGATATAACTGTGATTATAAGTCCATTTGTTGGATTAGAAATCAAATTTGAGTGAAACACTGCAAGTGTGAGACCTTTGTGAGTTTCAAGTCAATCAAATCTACTTCTTGTTTGTAGAAGTCACTAGTAAGATGGGATCTGCTGGAGCATACCTTCTAGAAGCTAGTGAGAGATTGAATTCTATAAATTATGCTATTTGGAAGGTTAGGATGGAGTCACTCTTGGTGCTCCAAGACCTTCATGAGTTCTTGATTGAAGATGAAGATGAATCTCTAAGTGCACATGAGTTAGCTAGATACAAGAAGGCTTGGAAGTCTTTAAAATCAATCTATGAATCTAATAACACTTCAAGAGTACTCATGCTTAGAAATCAGATGTTGCAAAGCATGAAGAGAAGTGAGGAGAGTGCACAAGATTATGTACTCAGAATCAAGTCTCTGAATAGGGAGTTGGCTTCCATTGGAGAGAAGATTCATGATGGAGAGCTTGTACAAATTTTTCTTAATGGTCTAGGAGATGACTTTGCAAATCTGGTCCAAAGTTTTGCCAACTACACAGTGTATTAGTGGCTGAAGAGTGTAGGATGCTCCATGCAAAATCTAGGATGAGTTCCTTGTCATTGCAGGATGATGATGAGAAAGCCAATTTCTCATTCAAGGGCAAAAAGAAGACCAATGGAAATAAGAAGCATCCAAAGGAGACCAAAGAAGAGGATGATGCATCAAGCTCAAAGGACAAGTCAAAGCAGAAATGCTTCTTTTGTGGAAGGAAGGGGCATTATGCATCTGAATGCTACAAGAGGCTAAGAGCACAAGTGGAGGAGGACAAACAAGGAAACCTTGCAAAGGAGGAGGAGGAGGATGAAGTAGATGTATTCTTGATGGCATCTACATCCTCACCAACAAGCAATGGCAATTCAAGAGACAATTGATGGATCGACAGTGGGGCTAGCTTCCACATGTCTTGTGAAAAGGACTTTTTCTCAACCTTACACTCTTTCAATGCTGTTAAAAAGTTTGTCTTTACTGCAAATGATGAAGAGTGTAGGATAGATGGTGTTGGCACCATCTCTTTGTGTCTAGAATCCTCAAAATGCATGGATCTAGAAAATGTCCTTTATGTACCATCAATCACCAAGAATATGCTTAGTGTTGGTCTACTCTCAGAAAGTGGTTTGGATGTCCACTTTAAGCATGGTGTTTGCTTCATCTTGAAGAATGATATTTGCATTGCAAAGGGATTTAAACATGGAAGATTGTTTAAGTTGGAAGCTAGTGTTGCTTTTGAAAAAATGAGCTTGGCAAAGCAGGAGATCACTCAAGAGGAGATCTTGGCAAAGTGTGATCTTGCTTGCATTGAGGAGGAGCATCAAAAGGAGGAAGATCTTGAGGATCAGTCTCAAAGCATGAGAGTTCCAAGGGAGTCCTCAATGACAATGGCCAAGTCATCAAATTGCATGCAAGTTGTCCATTCAAGTGTGCATCTTGCAAGGGTGGTGAGCATTGGAGAGTCTACTATCTTTGAATACTTTTTAGATAGTATTAGTAGACATGGAGTGACTTGTTGCTTATCTTTAAGATCTATGGTGTTTAGTACTCTTTATGACAAGACAATGAAATTAGATGCTTTCAAATCTCTATTTGTTGTTGATAAAACAATTTCATTGGATAACTATTTTTGTAATAGTTTGAATAGTGTCATAAAAGATGAAACATCATTATATTGGAAATCTTTGGGTTCACATGCTTTAAGCATGATCATTCCAATGTAAGGACCAAAGATTATCCTATTTCAATGATAGGAATAATGGTAGTGTTTTGCTCTTCAAGTAGAGATTGTAGAATCTACTTGTTTTCAGCCAAAGAATTTGTCAATGGTGGAAATGTGATCTTTCAAGAGTGGAAGATTTGTAAACTTGAAAAAGCACCTTTGGATCAACACCTTATTCAATTCATTGATGGTTTGGAGTCAAGTCAAGTGGAGGAGCAAGCTCAAGACCCGAGGACTCCAACAAGAACCTTGAGTATCAAGATGGAGCCATCTAGGCCCAATCATATGGATCAAGCAAGGCAAGTTGTCTTTGGCAACATTATGTATGCACTTAATAGTTTTATTGATGTATCTTCAAGTGCAATAAATGTCTTGGAATCCATGGCTTTTCATGATGTATAGTTTTTGAAGTGTGCTACATGTATATAGACACATTTTTGGAACATCTTGTAAGGGATCCTTTAAGAGGTATTGAAAGATCCTTCATGGACATCATTCTCTATTGGAGTCTCAAAAGTTCCTTGTTTGTAGCTGGATTTTCTAGACACTTCTAAAAGCATTCATTCATCTAGAAAGAGAGTTGTAGATAGATCAAGCTAAATTTGAGGAGGAGTATGAAGAATTGCCAAAAATCAGCAAATCTAGCTTGATCAAAAACCATGTAGGACATTGTAAATATTGTGTATAATTGGGTTCCACACATGTAAGACCAATATGCCACGTGGCAACCCACTCCTAATGTAGGTTAGTTCAAGTCCAGAGAGTTGGTCATGTCTATTTGGTGGTCATCCCTACTTTATAGGACCTACACCTAAGTCTAAGTTGAAAATTTGACCAACTAGCTACCTACCAAGCATAAGTCTAGGATCTAGGCTAGGGTTTCATTTTAGAGAAAGAAGGGTGAGTTAAATTCCTTATTACATGCTGGAAATCCACCTAACTTCAAAAAGGAAGTCGAATTTGCTATGTAATCCCTCTCTCCATAGTGAGAAGATAGAAAATTTTTGGAGCTCATTGGCAATCTCAAGCTAGTTCACTATGTACATTGAGTTTTTGTGATCCAAATGAAACCAAATCAATTTCTACTTGTTTCTCAGGTTGAAGGCCGTACTACAGACTGTAGTACACATGTGTGGGCTCGGATTTCAATGTTTATTAATGTTTTTGATTGTTAATGCTTGTTGTTTGTCAAATTGCCAATCTAGATCAACTTTTTTGTGTCTAGTTTTTTGATAGATTGTTAAGCAAGGATCCAATCACTCTTGTGGATCTTTTGTAGATCCATTTATGGTCCTAAAGTACAGTACTTTCACAGGGAGAGGGAGGGAGAGGGAGATAATGTGTGTATAATAAAAGAAATGAAATGTGAATGAATTGATTTTGATTTTTGGTTTTGATTTTATGTTTTCAAAAAAGAGATAGAGGTTGAAAGAGAGAGAGAAGGAGAGGTTATGTGTGTGTGTGTGTGTGTGTGTGTGTAGGAAAAAGAGAGATTGTGTGAAATTTTTTCTATGAGAGAGAGATAAAAAGGTAATGTTTTTTTAGAGAGATATTTTGTGTGAAGAGAGAGAGGGAGAGTTAGTTTCTGAATTTCATTTTTGGTTTTGAGAGAGAGAGAGAGAGAGAGAGAGAGAGAGAGAGAGAGAGAGAGAGAGAGAGAGAGAGAGAGAGAGAGAGAGAGAGAGAGAGAGAGAGAGAGAGAGAGAGAGAATGTGTGTAAGGCTTTTAGCATACTCAATTCATTCACTTGAAAAGCTTTCTTCCATTCTCTACATGCACACATCATTTTTTATTCTATCCATAACAATTGTATCTAAGAATTCTGACCTTGTTAGCATAGTCACTTTTAATATTGCCCCCTGTGATATCCTTGGATTCCTATTAAGGTTCTCGGATAAGACACTTGGTTTGTATCAAAGGGTGTAGCTAAGTTTTGCATTTATATTGTCACTTAGGCTTTCAGTAAGGTCCTAGTCTCATCGTAGGTACATCCATACTGAATGTTGAGTCATGCCTTGTACTCTCTTATGTCGAGAGAACATGGGTTTTGGTTCTTGGGTTCAATACAACATCTTTGACATATCTGATGCAATATCTTTGTCTTCAAATATACGTCTTGATCTTGTATTGAGTTGGATGACATATAACCACTGAGGGGATAATTGATCCGGATGAAATATGATCTACAATAGACAAATAAAATCAATGCACAATGTGATCACAATTTGTGCTCAAAGCGATCGAACAAAAAAGTCACATAAAATATAGTGTAATTTGCAAGTTCACAATGTAATGGCAACACAAACGTGTCGTATGAATTTATAGGTATTACTTTTGTTGAGGCGATTGCAATGAATTTGGACACATCCTTTCTAATCGTAGCATTGTTTCCACGATAGTTGACTTTGAACCATTTCAATCAAAGATCGAGTATTTTCCATTACTTCCATAGTCGACCTCATAAATATGTTGAAGTGTGCCAACATAATCTAGGTCACTTGAAATGATGTTTGTGTCGTTTGCACTAGATCGACTCTCTTGTTGAAAGTTTGCCATTTTGCCGCAATCAAATGTGCATCTTTTCATGTCAATTCCCTCAACACGAAAGTGATATCCATATGCGCATTGTATGTTTTGTACTAGCACAACATATCTTGAAAATTTAGCACAACATATCTTGAACATTTTAGGGTTTAGGATCTTCAACTAGAAGAAATATAATAAACAAATTTATATTACTCTTTTCAAATTAAAACATTACTTACTTGCCATGAACAATTGCGAGCAAATTCCCACTCTTGTTCTGTCACGTGTTCACCATTTTCCTTTGCTTTTTCGAGAGTGTCATAGATCCATTCACATCAAGTGGCGATGGTGGTGTGATTGATTGTTGATAGTATGCTTTGGACAATTTATGACATATTTGCAAAGGAGAATGTAATTGCTTTTTATTTCATGGAGAGAATGTTGTTAGTGGAAGTTATTCAAGTACATTACATTATTCAATCGAATGTGATGAGTTGTCTCCAAGTTGTACAACTCAAGAATGGGTGAAAGATTTATAATCTTTGAACTAGTCTTCATGGTGAGTCATGTGTTGAGTTGCTCCAGAATAGAAATACCAAGAATCGATATCATGTTGTTCTCCAACCTTGGCCATAAAGGCTGCTTCATCTTCCTCTTGCTGTTGTATCAAAAAACTGGTTGAGATAGAATTCGCTTGTTGTTGGAACTGCTTCTTCTTCTCATTGTTGAATTTCAGAGTTCTACAATCCTTGATCTCATGTCCAGTTCTCTTGCAGTATCTACAGAATAGTTTTTGCTTTGCTTAGAAAGATGAAGTGTTCAAATTCCACCTTGAGCCAGAATTCGACCCTGAGCCAAAATTTGAGCCTGAGTCAAAATTTGATCCTGACTGTATATTGCTCTTATTTTTGGATTTGAACTTCTGATTTTTGGAATATTGAGCTTGAGGATCTGACCCTGTGCGTGAGGAGGTTGCAGATCTTCTGGCCTCCTCTTGTTGAAGTAATGAAATCACTCTTGAAAGGGTGTTCTTATCCTGGATCAAAATTTCTAGGACCCAGTTCTCATAGGCCTCAAGAAGACTCAATAATATAGTCATAACAACATCGGTATCTTCAATGACTGAGCAAGTTGCAGTCATCTGCTCCATAAGATTTTGGAAAGTGTTGATGTGGCTCGAAACACTTACTACTTAAGACATTCTCAGGATAAAGAATTTCTTCATCAAATGGAGTTTGGAGGAGACGTCCCTGATATCGTAGAGTGTTGCTATGATGTCACATGCATCCTTAGCAGTATGAGCAGCTCTTATGTGATTGATTTGATTGTCTTTGATGTTGAGAGTGATCATGGCAAAAGCCTTGCGATCTTTCGTTTGGTGATAGTGGATGCTTCACCTTCAGGCTTAGCTTCTGTGCCATCAACGATGTCCCACAGTTCCTTGGCTAGTAGTATGACCTTCATTTTGAACTTCCAGAAATGGTAGTTGCTCCCATCGAGTTTGTCGATAAGAGAAGAACTAAAAGACGAATCCATTCTGTTTGAGTGAGATCGTTGGTAGAAACAACGATTTAAGAATCCTGCTGGCTACGCGCTTGCTAGAAAAATGTCTTTATAAAGACAAAACTTGATAATCTGCAATAGAAATACAGATTACTGAACAGTCTGCTCTGATACCATGTGGAAAATTGATAGTTTAGTCAACGGAAGCTCGAGTGAGTGTGTGTAGGATCGGAAGCACAACAAACAACAATAGAGTATTCAAGTTGAATAATTCAATGCACAATGAAACGATACAGTAGTGGGACTGAAAATTTGCACTCTAATTAATATCAAACAGTGAGTACAATGCTTGAAGTGATAACTTTAGCTTACAGTCGTTGGGAGTGATAACTCTGGTTACAGAAACTCGAATAATCAGAAGAAGTTTTCTGATGAAGATTCTAGGATTGATATCCTACAAAATATCTATAACTATATTTTGTTGTAGTTATTACAACCGCCTTATTACAGTTAATGCATGTACAAAGTGGGTGGACTGTCAATCCGAAGTCATTGGGTCAGGTTTTAGACCGACAGTATCGAAATTTACAAGTATCGAAAAATGTACAATGACTCGAAAAATACTAACTCAAAAAATATAATGTTTACACTCTCTCTCTAAACTATAATCACCCAAACACACGACATTCCAAAAAAGGACATGCAAACTTGCTACATAATGAGCTATTCTCTCTCTAATAGTGGGTTTAATCTTTCTAAAATGAGGCTTTGATAACAAATGTTAGGAACTCCTCCACACAAGGCCATCAGATTTACCAGAAGACAAAAAAAAGTCATTGGGTTTTAGGAAGTCAACATTATACAAACTATCTATGAAAGTAGTTTTTGACAGAAATTGTTTGTTCCATTTTTGGACTTTGCTAGTTTTCTCGAACATTGAGGAAGGCTCTTGTTTGAGGGCCTTCAATTCGACATAGTGGCCGATTGAAATATTTTAAGTAAAACTACAAAAACATGTAGTTAGAGGAATCTTATAGTTGTAACTTTTCTTTGTTGATTCTATTTTTAGTAAAGTATGCTACGCACTCGACTTCCTCCATAATACATGATATTCTACATGCTCAGAGAGCTAAAAAATAGCAAAGTATTGGGCAGAAAGTTGAGCTCAATACCTTTCATAAGGTGTATATTCTACATGCTCATAAAACTCAAAAACAAACATTGAGTATTTAATTTACATCCTATATTGCCAGATTAGCTAAAGAGAATCCTTACTTTTATTAAATAAGGATGGGAAGACTCGTCAACGTTCAAAATGATGAAACATAAAACGTGAAATCGTAAAGGCAAACTTAGCTAATCTTATGTATCTAAACAAATCAGATGAATGGATCCAAAACTTTTATGTATTGGGAAATGGTTGTTCACCCAATAAAATGACCGTAAATCTATGGTGAGGTCGTTAGGTCAAGGCATAATTGAACCAAGTGTAAAGGTCATTGAAAAGATTTTTTTCCAAGTGTAAAAGATGGTGAGGAAACCCCCTTTTTATGGCTGAAATTCTTTTGCAAGTCTCACTTATGCATCTATATGGGTCAAATTGTTCCTTTTGAAATTTACTTACAACAACCCTCTAGCATAATGTTCTTGTAATTTTGGTCTACTCAAATATTACATGAATCAACAATCTAGATTGTGTTTGGGGAGCATGACTACCTAGGGCATAATAATAGGATCTCATTATTTTTACAAGTTTGATTGGTTGTAATTTTCAGCCCTCAATTTAGAAAGCTATCATGGATGGAATCATGAACAAACTTAACCCTCATGGATGAAATCTTGAACACACTTAATTCTCATGGATGAAATCTTGAAAATGCATAGGCCACATGGATCGAATCTTCAAAGTACATAGGCCTTACAAATGGAATCATTACCAAAATATTGAGAATGGTTTTCTTTTATTTCTATTAAAATTTCATGGCACACATCATGTACAATAATGGTGTTTGTTGGCCCAGGGTAAGGATATATTGGCTCACCCTCTTGTCTCGCCACTACCGTGGCTCGTCAAGAGGACTTGCCATTATATCCTTACAATGGGCCCCCAAAGCAATCGTTCTCTACTCTAAAACATGTCAAAAATAAGGTGAGCTCAATTTCAAGTTTCATAAAGATTCCATAATATGCCAAGAAAGTAGTTGAGGTTATTATCACTTTCCATAATATGCCAGCCAAAGTTTTAAAGCATCTAATATAAAGTTCCTGCACTATAAAGAATATGGATGGATTTGAGGCATAATATTTTTATGACAAGTCAAGATCTTTCCATAATTTGATTCTTTTTAATAGGAAGAAGTAGGCTTTGAAGCAAATCCATTACCTAAGCAATCAAGGAAAAGCTAAGCTAAACTAAACCAACACCTGAGATTAGTTGATTACCTTCAATGATGCCTTATACTCCTTCCACAGTTGATCCACATTTTCTCCAAACTCTTCATTGAAGAAGCTCATGTTCCAGGGAGTTTTTGATCCCAATCGGCTGTCTTGACAAAATCTGCTCGTCTCGTTACAAGATAATCAAGAAACAATGCTGTTACAACATCATTGTCTGTCCATGTTTTGGCACCGACCCCAACTTTTGCCCATTCGATAGCCAAGTTTGCTTTCACCATTGTGTAGAAAGGAATGCCAGTAAAAAAATAGCTGTGCAGCAGGGGAATGTTCTTGTGGTGGCCAGTTCACAGAAGAACTGCAGCCTACACACTGCAGCACAATGGTGTTACTGAACGAAAGAACATGACCCTAATGGAAACAACCAGATGCATGATGGCCTATTCGAAAGCTCCAAGGGCACTGTGGGCTGAAGCAGTAGATACAGCCGCATACATCCAAAACAGGACATGCAAATCTGGTGTTCCTCACATGACACCATGTGAGCTATGGTGGGGTAGAAAGCCCAACTTGTCTCACGTCAAAATCTTTGGATGTGCAGCATATGCACATATTCCTAATAAGCTTCGAAAGAAGCTTGATGAGAAAGTTGAAAAGGGATTTCTGGTAGGTTATGACAATAATTTGTCATACTAGAGAGTCTACATGCTAGACACGAACACTGTGAAAACAGTGAGGGATGTCAAATTCAACGAGAGCAGGACTATGGCCAACGAAAATCCTGTCAGCTACAAAGTTCTAGAGAGACAATACTATGACCTGCTGCCAGTGACAGAGGGAGCAGCAGACGAACACAAAAACGAAGATTTTTGAGTCACCTCCCATTCGAGCGACGAATCTGACGAAGAAAGATTCGAGAGGCAACCTGTCGCCACAGTTCCTGTAAACCAAGATGGTTCCGGACCGAGCAGAGCAGACAAGGAAAAAGGCATAACTGTTCCAGGAGGATCTCCCAGAAGGTCGACAAGACCACGAAGAGCGCCAGCAAGATCTGTGCCAGGCAGCTCAGCTTTCACATCAGAAGAATTCTACGGGTTCAGTGGTGAACCACAGACTTTAAAAGTGACGCTAGCTGGGCATCTCTCAAGGACAACTATAAAAGCATCTTGGGAGGATGCACCATCACATCAGTCGCAGCAGTTCTCTCGGTCAGCAAGAAGCAGACCGTTGTAGCCCAGTCATCCTGCGAAGCAGAATATGTTGCAACAACAAAGATGGCCAACGAAATAATCTGGCTAAGACAGTTTTCACACATATGAACAGTCCTTGGCACGTGTGAGATCACTCCTATCCATGTGAGATATCTTTTTCTACCAATAACATGATGTGAAGTAAAAAATTCCGATCAAGCAACTTCTAGGGAGTTGTCTTGTGTAAATAGGAACTTGGGAAGTCAAAGTTACTAGAAGAGGAATTTCAAACCTTCTAGATAAGGTCTACCAAATGCATTCATGACAATTGACACTTTAGACATAATTATGAGAAAATGCATCCATGCTTTTACAACATATACTCCTGAATTGCATATGCATGCCACCTTATGCATGGGTCTGATAGTGGGCATGTCTTTTAAACTGTTGGGAGTATGTGCATAAAGCCAATTAGGATCATTGGTGGGTTGGATTGCAGGAATTTCAAAGAGTAGATCAGATCCAAAAGCTGAAAGATCATGGAACAGATGCTTAAAGAACCACTTGGAGATCGTTGTCGAATGTCCAAGTAAAAGCTTACTGCAAGCATATGACCTTGGTGTGGGGACCACACCGTCCAGTGGATATCGCCATGTTAGCCAATTTTTTATCATAAAAAGTTCGACTTGAATTATGAGTACTTTTAGAAAATTTATGATAAAAACGGGCTAAAATGGCCGATTATTGTAGATTATTGTATGTACTGTATCTACAGTTTGAGCATCTAGCCTGCCCGATAATGGCCAAAGTAGAATTTTTAAATTTTCGTGAATATTTTTCCAGTAAATTAGAAGCATGTAAACAACACTTTCAATGTACTTATGACATTCAGTTAATAAAAGACCACAATGCGTTTTGATACCACCTGCCAACTAGGGAAATCTCAGTCACGAGGCATAGCAGCAACAACAACATCACTATCAAACAGTTCAAATACATCAACAATGGGAATAAGACCAACAATATGAGTAGAACCATCAACAAGGTGCTTCAGGCAGGTTATTTTCTACCAAAATCAGTCACCGACACAATACACATGTACACACACAGGAAATTTGGACAGTGACTGTCGAACATTTTATCTCCTTCAATAATATTGGGTTTCGAGGTTCTATTTAGACATCAAGCAAAACCATAGTTCTCAAAGCCAAAAATACTAAGTTTTACTGGGTTAAAAATATGCTCGATAATTATGGGAAAAAGGGCTAATTTGAAGAGGAACCGATCTATGTGATAAATAAAAATCTGGAGGAGTTACTGGGTGTGTCAAAAATGACTACCACCCTTCACAAATCCGTGAAGTGTGTCAAAAATGAAAAAATACAGGAAACTTTGCAAGGATCATGCTGACGTCACACATATTCCACCGACAAAATAATTGTTAGATGAGGTTGAGGCTTGAATTGCTGGCTAATCGGGGAGGCTGAAACTGGCTGATCGAGCAGGCTCGAGCTGGCTAGGTTCATTGTTTTTGTGTGAGAACAAAGGGAGGGGGGGCAGGCTGAAGTTTAGAAAGTTTCTAAAGTCTGTTGCCTTGATTTGGGTAGGGGGGAGGGGGGGGGGGGAGCAAGTTGTGTTCAATTGTTTTTATTTTTCCTATTGAGATTCTAAAGGGCTTATAGCGTTCATTGTGGATTTTCTAAGGCTGTTTGGCAAGAAATGAATAACATTTTCTGCACTTGATTCTGGCCTTGTTAGTTGCCTATTGAATTACAAGTTTAATGGTATTATTTTTTCAAAGCACTGCCTCTTCCTATTTCAGCTTACTTAGTTGTATTGTTGTCATACAGCTTTTTGATCACATATGGTCCAGTCCAATGCAAACCAAATTTTTGAGGCATTAGTTCATGCCTAGTATCGTAATACAAGACAAGTTGCCCTTGGCTAAACTAGTAATTAGGAATTTTCCTATCATGCCTTGTTTTCATGATTTTTTTGCGGGTTTCTTGATGCACTAAGGAGGTCAATCGTTGCACTTCCAAATTTGTAATATACTGATACGTTGTTGGATGGATTCTTTCCTACCTAGATTGTGAGACAAAGCCAGTCTCAAGGATGGTAATTCTATTTCAATAGGCATGATATATTCTTGTCCATATACCAAGAAAAAGAGAGTGTGATTTGTACTAGTTTTGTAGGTTACATTGTAAGCCCACAAAGCGGTTAGAAATCAGAGTTAATCTAATATACATTTTATGTAAGCTCTAAATGTGATGATGTAATTGGTGTACAGTTTATTTGGTTTACTATATACGGTTGTGTTCAGGACATGACCCATTAGAATATATTGATCGGGCACTGATCTCGTAGAAGACTACTTGGGTTAGCCGGGTAGCCACACATAGGAAGAAGTTAGCCTGTATAGTGATTTTGAGTTCATTATGCTATACTCAGGGGCATGTCCTGGGTTTGTCAGTATATGTGGCCATATTGGGCCTAACTCTAGTTTGGTAGGTGGTAGGCCAGTTTAGTGACACCTGTTGAGCTCATGCAGTTTGGGGCTTTGTTATATGTACAGTGTTTCTTCATGATAGACTTAACTTTTGGTGTGCCATCTTTGAGAGCTTGTGAGAAGTGGCTATGGTGATTGGGTGATGTGATCTACATACTGCACTAGATCCTAACAGAATTTCAACTTGGTATCAGAGCATCAGGGTGATGCAGATATGCATGATCTGGTGGAGCTATGGGATAACGTCTTTCATCGGGAGAAATAGCACTCATAGAGTCTCAGGAGAGAGGACTCCATACGGGGTATCGGTAGTCCAGATGGTAGGAGACAGCAAAGTTCCTTCAATCAGAGCTTCAAGGAAGATCATAACGATTGTCGTAGGTGGATTCTGAGGAGAATTCACGAAAAAATTGCTCAAAATGGCTTCATAACGGCTTTTACGGAAAGCTAGCCAAAACTCTCTCAGTAGTTCGGTGATTGTTGAGCAAAGTGGATCAAAAGGTAGAGCAGGGAAGTAGCATCTCAGGGATGAGAGGATCTTGAAATCCATTTGCAGTGGGAGGAGAAAGGAGCAGTTCTGTGAATTGTCAAAAAGTGGCCTAGTTGATGAAAAATGGAAAGTCACGAATCTTTCTCTGTACTTGACGGAATTGGGCACTGTAAACTGCTACCCAGCATCTTATTGTAGGGGCCAAGCCACTGGTGAAGTCTCAAGGACAACCGAGAAGCAGGAAAGGAGCAATTAGCCTTCCTCTCAACTTATGGAAGTAGTGGCCAGCTAGGGTTTATAGGGAGAAAATCATTGATTTCTCTCTTATGGAAGCAATTTGTTATGTTGTAACACAGGTAGGGGTGTCCTAGTCAAGCAAATCTGGCAATAGATGGTTGTGGAAGGCCACGGGCAGCAAAAGTTGCTAAATAAGAAATACAGTAGGGCGCAGAGACCCTTTTTCCACCATAGCTGGAGCTTGAAGAAGCATAAAGAAGAGAGGAGGTGAACGAGCAGGTCACGCACAGTCAGTGCGAGTAAGCCCGTAGCGGCTACAGGGCGTGAGTGCATGAAAGAAGCATGGTTCGATGCACAAAATGGTGCATGGCCATTGGATTGAGTTTAAAGATGATCGACGGGCAGGATTGGAAGTTCAGGAAACTATATCAGTCGTCAGATTGAAATCAATGGTGAAGATGTGATTGAAAGAGGGCCTTGAAAGGTTGAAGTGGGTTTATGAAGAATTCCTATTAAAAATCTTCAACCAGAAATGCAAGAAGGGACCTGAAGGGCAGAAATGCCATTTCTTCATTAAAAAATTAGAATGAAAATACAATTCAGTTTGCAAGGGCAAATGGCAAAGGGACTAACTATACCTAGAGGGCATTTTTTTTGGCCATCCTTGGGCCAAAATGGCCCCTGAAACTGGCTGCTCAGAGCCAGTGGATAGAGCGACGTCACAAAGTAGGGAGAAACACAATTCGGGGAGTTTTTGTCACCATTCTATCGAGCGGAGTGCGGGTGACCTAGTGATGGGCTACATTTGCCATTTGGGTACCGTAGGGCCAAATTCGGGGCAATTTCTCGCTGGTAAAACCTGCTACATGGCGGTACAATAAGGCATTATCACTTTGGAATCATTATTACTTACTCCTAACAGGGTAACAGGGTGTTTGGAAGCGGTAAATGCAGTATGGGAGCGAATGGTAGCGGATTTGTGTGGAGAAAGCTAGTTTTGGCGACGGAAGTGCAGTTTGGCGGTGTGACTACTCATCATTGGCAACAATTTTGAGAGGGCAACAATCACAGGTGAGAGGTAGGCATGGTATGCTGGTTACAGGTGAGAAATTCTTGTGATCAGGTTCAACTTTTGGGGTTCGAACCAACCAACGTCAAGTGGCGTTTTGGGAGGAACGCTCTCACAGGCATGATCGGTAGTGGCATTGTCAAGTCAGGTGATAGCTGCATTGACACACGCATCTGTAGCTTGGAAATTTCTTGTTTGGAGAGAAATATGGTCTAGCTTGAAGGTACACACATATTGGTGGTCACAGGTGATGGAAGTGTGAGGTGGTTCCAGTTGGAAGCCATTGGGCAAGATAGCGGACTTGCATTGCATGAGCTGTGTGTGGGACACACAGAGGATGAAGAACGGGTCGATAATCACACTTTGGATGCTCTTGGTGAGTGATGAGTGTGATGACTTTGTGGTTTTGCAGTTGGTAAGTCAATTTTAATCAAGCCATTGTAGCTGTGGAGCAGTGTATCAGGTTTGTCATCGAGAGATAAGTCAAGTCAATTTGTCATATCAGTATTGCATCAAGGATGTAGATTCCAGCGATGACAGGGTGTAGATCATTTGGTTTGGGCCATGAAAGATTCACAGGTTCACTTGGAGGAATATTGGCATGCACAATCATGTGAGGGACTTGATGGTGGCTTTGGAGTTCACATCTCAATGTATTCTCAGGGAGTGGTTTGGAACCATACACAGGAGCAGCTTGGAGCTAGCTTGGGGGAATACAAGTGGGCACTACAGAGTAGATGCTCAAATCTTTGTGATCAAGGATGGCATTGGAATACCTGGTATGGATAGAACTGTAGGATGACATGGGATGATCATCAGGGGACAGCTATTTCATATTGGACTTGAGTCTTGGGCATGGATAGGACTTACAGGTGGGATTCATGATGGAATCAGAACACTACAAACGCAAATGGTCAAAGCGTGAAGCTTTGAGAGCCAGCTCTAGGTTGGAGAGCTGATGGAGATCGCACGAGGTGTGATCGGAGGGCAAACACTATGGTGAGTGTTTTGCTAGCGATCTACTAGAGGGGACACTGATGGTGAGGATTTCATGGTGTGCTCATTTGGGAGTACAGGTTGGCATTACAGCAGGGGACCAGTCATTGGCATTGGCATTGATGGTGAGGCATCTACCATCACGGGCGTGGATAGGCTACCTATAGCTTTCATGTAGTTGGCTGTATTTGCAGGATTCTAGGCTTGGCACAGGTGTTGAAATTTCCATGGTGCAGATTCTCAGGTGGTGAAATCATGGATAAGCCTAGAGGGAGTCACTCAGAGCCATATACCTTAGTACGATCAGGGAGGCATTAGTCTCAAGATCCCATGAGCGACGACTTAGGGATATGCTTGCGTTAGCATCATGTTAGGTGGCACATAGCTAGGGAGAGCGAGCAGATGCTAGGAGCCAGGTTGAGCAGGTGATGCTTTGGAGTTCGGCTTGTCTAGCAGGATGGTGACCAGGATCGGAGACATCAGGTGAGCATAGTATGTGGATGATGAGTCCATTGGGGTGGCACTCAGGGAGATGCTACAGTTGCTCAGGTATGATATGTCATTTGATGTATGGACGATGTTCTTCAGCTGGTGCATCATGTGGTGACCTAGGGACGGGTCATGCCTAATTGGAGGTAGGTGGCATGGAGTGTACCTGAGGTGGTACATATCCTGAGGGCATGGAGAGCATTACAGGGTGATGTGGATCCAGCATGCCCATGGTTGTGAGCTAGCAGGGATGGAGATGGTTGCTCAGGGAGTGATAGCTGATACTTTGGCGAGTAATCAGGTGAGCTGCATGGTTATATGCACAGTAGTCTCCAGGTTGGCGTCACATGTTATTTCTATTCATCATCTTTTGGTAAGCAGGATGCAGTTTTTGGTTAGATCCAGTTGGAGTCCAGTTGCACTACAGGTGGACAGATTCTTGGGGAGCTATCAACGGGCAATGGATACTTGGTGATTAGATGATACAGGTACAAGGTTCTGGAGAGATATGCTATGGATCGTGGGTGAGTTATTCATCACGATAGTGGATCGAGTTTGCATTTGCTTTGGCTTGGACGTTATGATGGATGTTGTGGGGAGATAGGCTCCTTGGTGGGAGGCCTATATACTGGTCAAATCATATTTGGCAACGTCAAGCATCGAAAGTTGAACCTACATGGGATGTAGGACAGGCAGATCATCATCAGTATCTCTGGGAGGTGGGCAAGCTACTCAGGTATAGCCTATGGTGAGGTTTGTGTACATTCATTCATTGAGTCCTTGGTAGACTCTTGTGCTTGGAGCAGGGAGAATGGATGGGGATCAGCTTTCAGGACTTATTAGACATGATGTTAGGGCAAAGCAACTTGGAGCATAGCTTTGTTAGGGAGATACATCAGGGATGAGGCTTGGAGCGCTCATTGGTTCGAGATGGTTGATCTTGGATGATGTATGAGGACATCTATGTGATATGCTTGGACGTGAGGGCATCTTGGTTACAGGTGCAAGCCATGGTTGAGGACCTGATTTGGTGACCAATGGTGTAGCAGCGGATCTACAGGTGGCACAGGTGTTGGTACGACAGGATACCACTTATGGGCAAGCCTTGGTCATGTATTTGACGCTTTATCATTCGTGTTGGTTTGCATGAGTGTGTGTGGGCTTGCATGTTGCCTTGTCACGGGAGTCTAGATCTGAGTCGGAGTTTTATGTGGTTGTGTATTTGCTACAATGAAACAAAGTAGTCATTTTATGCTCATTGACTTGTCATTGTCTACTAGTTGTCTATTTGGTGAGGGTGCAATCTTATGGTGGCAGTAAGATTCCCTCAGGTTGAGCCTCAGTCGCTCATTTATGTTAGCTTTACAGGTTTGTGCTTGTAAGTGTCTGATAGGATGTCAACCTAGCTAGATAGAAGATGTAGGTCTCATGGTGGCAGTGGGATTTCCTCAGTTTGAGCCATGTCGCTCATGTGGTCCACTTGTGTTCAAGTTGGATTGGGGACGAGTCAGTTGGTCGAGAGTATGGTAGACTCTCTGTATGAGCATTGTGTTTACATGATACTTTGTGAGTCAAACCTGGTGGTTTGTTGGTGTGCTTGAGTGTGAGTCAAGTACAAAGTAGCAGGATATGCATAACGTCTTTTGGACACTCCAGACGTTGCTACAAATTATTGTTTTTCACTCTTATCACATTTGAGCTTAAGGGAGAGAGTTAGAAATCAGAGTTAATCTGATATACATTTTATGTAAGCTCTAAATGTGATGATGTAATTGGTGTACAGTTTATTTGGTTTACTGTATATGGTTGTGTTCGGGACGTGACCCGTTAGGATATATTGATCGGGCACTGATCCCGTAGACGACTACTTGGGTTAGCCGGGTAGCCACACATAGGAAGAAGTTAGCCTGTACATTGATTTTGAGTTCATTATGCTATACTCAGGGGCATGTCCTAGGTTTGTCAGTATATGTGGCCATATTGGGCCTAACTCTAGTTTGGCAGGTGGCAGGCCAGTTTAGTGACACCTGTTGAGCCCATGCAGTTTGGGGCTTTGCTATATGTACATTGTTTCTTCATAATAGACTTAACTTTTGTTGTGACATCTCTGAGAGCTTGTGAGGAGTGGCTATGGTGATTGTGTGATGTGATCTGCATACTGCACTAGATCCTAACAGAATTTCAACTAAAGCAGCATATAATTCCTTATCCCAGTCTCTTATATTTTCAGCTATTGTTTTCCGTAGTATGGACATCAACTGCTTGTTTGTACTTTTGGCTTGTCCATTCGGTTGAGGGTGATAGGGAGTACTCTTTCGATGTTTAATCAATTTGTTTCGTCAGACTCTCTATAATTTTGTTCAAAAAGTGGGTTGCTCAATCCGAAATTAGTTCTCTAGGAGCTCCAAATCTTCCAATGACTTGCTCTAACAGGAATCACGCTATCTCTTTGGCATTCCCCTTAGGCACTGCCTTTGCTTCAGCCCACTTAGTAAAGCAGTCTGTAGCTACGATAATATAGTGTTTCCAAGATGACGATGCTGGGTGAATAGGGCCTATAAATTCGATCCCCCATTTTTCGAATGCTATTTGAACTTGGATGGAGATGAGGGATCTAGCCCGATTTACCCTAGTCTCTACACATTGTCAAATGTCACAAGCTCTAGCATGAGCATGTGCATCCTTGAATAATGTTGGCCACCAATATCCTGCTCTTAAGATTTTCTGACCTATTAGTTGACCAGCAAAGTGTCCACCACAGGCAGAATCGTGGCATTCCTCTAGGATGAAACTTGTCTCTTTAGGAGTCACACATCTTCTATAAATTCCTTCTACTCCTCTTCGATATAGGATTCCATCTATCAATGCAAAATTTAAGGCTTGTGTACATAATTTCCGCTTCTCTTGAGGAGTCATTGTGTCTGGTGTCTTTAAAGTAGATAGATAGGTAGCTAAATTAGCATACCATTCTGTGATCATGGTAATGTCTATTCGCAATAGGTCACGTAAATGATCATTTTTCCAATCACTATTATTGGTCGTAATATTTTCCAACTCGCATATGCAGTCATTGCGACCTTGTAATTGTGGTGATTTGCTTTGCAATTCATAATCAAATTCTTGCAATGACAAAATCCATTTCATTAGGTGACCAGGTGGTTCCAACTTGTTCATCATCAGTGTCACTACTTCGCTCTTTGTAAAAGACGTTACTTTCCTATGTAGAAGATAATGTCTAAACTTAGTTGTGGCATATGAAATTCCCAGACAGATCTTCTTAGCTTTTGTATACTTGAGTTCTGCTGCATTTAGCTTACGACCAACAAAGGTGATTGGATGATACACTTTATCCCATATTTGAGCTAGACAACAGTTGATACATGTGTCTCTAGTCCTAGTGAATACGTAAAATTCACGATCATACATCAGTGGTTTCAATGTTGGGGCTTTTTCTAAAGCTTCTTTCAAGTTCGAAAAGGATTGTTCACATTCCTCATTCCAATTCCACTCAGATTTCTCTTTCAGTAATCCAGTCATAGGGTAGGTTATTGAGGCATAGGCCATCACGTAGTTTCTATAATAGCCTGTCCCTCCTAAGAAAGATTGTAATTGGGTAACTGTGGAGTGTGTCATAATGGCTAAAAGCATCGTGATTTTTTCTGGATCCGTGGCTTTACCATAGCGGCTAATGACATGCCCTAATAGCACACTATAGGGTACTCCAAATATACATTTGTTGGCATTTAGGGCTATATAAGTAGTAGCACACTTCTAAAAACATTTTTCAAGTATTGCTAAATGTTCTTTAACAGAGATGCTCCACATAAATCATCCATAAAGATTTTCAAGTTTCTATCTAGGATATCTTGAGAATTTTCATTCATAAACCTTTGATATGTGGGTGGAGCATTTGATAAACCGAGGGGCATAACGTGATAGGCGAAAACTCCAAAGGTGGTGGTGAATCTGGTTTTAAGCTTATCTTTCTCGGCAATGGCTATTTGGTTATAGCCAGCGAAATAGTCCATGAAAGAATAGATCTCTCTTCCTGCCAATTCTTCTAGTACTTGGTCTATAAAAGGTAAGGAATAATAATCTTTTCTCGTGTGTTTGTTTAGTTGCTTATAGTCGACACAGACTCGAATTTGAGTAGAGTGTTTTTTTGGCTATGGGACTATCTACGAACACCATTCTGTATTGTCCACAGGAAAGATCAACCCAACTCCTTTCAATCGTTCTAATTCCTTCAATACTCCTTCTTTCATGTGAAATGACAACCTCTGTTGTTTCTGCTTAATGGGTTTAGCATCAGGTTTCAAAAGTATAATATGCTTCACTAAATCTGGAGGTATTCCTTTCATATCTGAATAATTCCAAGCAATATGTGCTGATATTTTTTGCACAAGTCCTCATAGGTTTTCTTGTCTTCTGGGCTTAGGTGGGCACCTACTTTGATCTTCTTAGATTCATCCTCTGTTCCAAGGTTTATAATACAGATATCAGGTTCTCTAACCTTGGGAGGTGGTTCATCTGGGGTATTCCACTCTAAGCTAAGTACATCCCTCAATTCTATATCTTCATCTGTTGATGTTTCAGAACTAGTATCATTATCAATGAGTTCTTCCCATTCAGTTGATGCAATTGGCTCTCGTTCGTATTGAGGTACTTCTAGATATCCATCAACCACTACTCTTTTTTTTTCCCTTCCGAAAACTAATACTCCAGCTGGAATATCAACTATACAATCACTTAATCAAAGCCAAGGACGTCCTAGTAGGATAGAATATCCCCTACTACCGGGATGCATTTTCATAACGTAGAAATCAATGTAGGTAGTCTTTCCTGCTACAGTAATAGGAGTATGTTTCAATTCCCCATCAGGTTTTATAATCGAGTTATTGGCCAACTTCAATGCTGTTAGAGTGACAGGTTCAAGTTCAAACCCCAAGTGATCGGCCAATTCTGTTGAACTAAGGATGTTGATGCGGATCCGGCATCTACTATTGCTCCTGCAATGACTAATCCATCAATGGTCACATCCACTTTCGGACAGGCTCGATCTAGGGTGCCTGCACTTATATGTCCAATAATAGGTGGTTCTAATGTCCGTAGTGCAGATGGTTTCATCATGTGCTTTGTTTTAATTTTCTCCTTACTAATGGCGACAACCTAAGGAGTTGCCATAAGTTGACTTCCACACTTAGGTTATTTAATGCTTCTTGTAAGTCTTGGTTTCCCATACTCTTCCCTAGATCTATTTTCTTTTTGATACGATGCGTTCTAGTTCTGTTCTTCATGGATCTAGGTAATGATCTGGTTTTGGCATTTTTTTTGATGAGTGGGATTCTTGAAACTCTTCTCCCTATCAATTCATGTACCCGTTCTTCATTTGTGAGCTTATGATCCGCATACTCTTGTTGTTGTTCAGGTTGTATTTTCTCCAAGGGAATTTTCTCGGGTGCTTTAGATGGTGATGTTTCGAACTCCTTCGAGCGTTCCTTGAAAGAAATTTTTTGTGACTGTTTTTGTGTTTTATCGGTTTTGTCTAATATTTCTTTTCCTTTCCCTCTATGAGTCAATACTAGCACTTCTTCTTTTGCAAGTGGTTCAATATCGATCAGATTGATGGGAGGTCTCTCTTCCTCTACTTTGGTTTTTCCTTTCTCTGAAGGACTGTATCTAGTGTCTCTTTGAATAAACATCACTGGTCTTGAAGGTCCTGCTCCATTGTTTTCAGAAGGTCTATGATTGATGGGGCCTGGTATATGGTTTCCAGTGTTCAATGCCTCCCTACGACTCCAACATCTATCTTCTAGATGTCTTGTTTTCTTACAATACGTACAAACCATATTTGGACAGTTCCTATTGAGGTGATTGCCTTGACAATGTCAGCATACTAGCGGTGGGAGCATCTGAATCACCCAAATGTATGCTAGCGCATGCATCGCTGCCCAAGAGATTCTGGGCCGAAGCTATCTCCACTACAGCTTACGTCCAGAACAGATGTTCGACCAAGGCCCTCTCAAGCAAGATGCCCCACGAGGTGTGGACAGGCTCTAAGCCTTCTGTGAAGAACCTAAGAGTGTTTGGATGCGTTGCCTACGCGCAGATCCCAAAAGACACGAGGAAGAAGTTGGACTTCCAAGGTCTCAAGACCATCCTGATTGGATATACTTCATCGGATAATACATACAAGCTGTATGATCTTGATACCCAGCGAATCTTGTATAGCCGGGATACAGTCTTTATCGAGAATCAGTTTGTCGACATCAAAGACAAGGATATTGCTCCAGGATAACCTTCATCACTTGCCATTGACACGACAGTTCGAGCTTCTGGCTCAAGCGTGTCCATTGTCGACCCACTTTTTGACAGTGAAACAAACGAAGACGTTGCTGCTACCCAGCAACAAGTCCCAAGAGTGGTTCATCAGTCAAATCCTCCTAGAAGATAAAGCTGAGGGCGCACACAACTCACAAGGTATACTATTGAGTCTGCATGTCTCTCTGATCAAGAACCAAATGTGGTCACCTGAGTTGAAGCTCCTATTGGCTGCAATATCATTGATTGCAAATGGATCTTTAAGATCAAATACAATTTGGTCCAAAGCTTTGCAATCCAAGACATTTTGCCCACTATAGAAAAATTTCATAGTGTATTAGTGGCTGAAGAGTGTAGGATG